>CM060970.1:123139338-123176838 GCA_030765045.1 Tenodera sinensis
CAGTTCTTTGGCACAATTAAAAGTATTATTACGCTATGGGTTGTTGATGTTATACATTATTCTATAAAAAATTCATTGCTTTTTGGGGCATATCTAAGAATTTTATATTGTAAATAAACGGCAAAATCAGTCCAATTATTTTTCTATCAATTTATTTTTTTTAAAGCTTTGCACAAAAACACATTTGTTCTACCAACGCTAATACAGCCTAAAGTCTATCGTGATACTACAATTCATAACTGTTTTCTTCTCGTAATCTTAACGCAGTCCTTTCACTGTATTTCTTCACCTTCTGTCTCCTAGACACTAACTCCAATGATACATCATACAACGCAATTAAAACTTCACTTCGAGGCGACGTATCTTTCACGACCACAGTACCCCCACACAGCTGTCTCACACTCATTGACATACCAACCGATTCATGTCTCGAGCCGTAACCAACTTTTTGCTTCGTCTCCTTATATAGCGAGGATGGGTATCTGACCTTCCTCGAACTGCTACAAACACACCGACCGCCGGATGTCTCTCGAAGGTTCCAGTAATCCTTTAAGGGCCAAGCTCATTGTTATTAGTCACGTATGCACAAACAGTCGCGTACAGTGCTCGCCGACCCGGTATCTGGTGTGAAGTAGCTTAGCCCGACCGTCTTTGTTACGTGCTGCGCCTGGTGTCCGAATATTTTTGTTCCCATAAAGCCGGGAGCGCCTACGCCCACACTTTAAAAAAGACCTTTAGTATACTATAACGAGCAAAAATACACAAAATAAATAAAAACGCCGTGAAGACAATATACGAACAGGAAGAAAAGTGAGTAGAGGAAGCCGTCTGAATGCAATACGTTGCGCAGTAAAATGGTTTGCATAAAAACCTTCTCCATGAAAAATCACTTAGACGTGCCAATTTTCATGGTGATTGGTGAACCAGTGTAGATGTTCATTAATTTTATGCATACCAACACCCATTATATATATATGTATGAAATTAGAAATATAGGGATTATGAAACGCTCCAGCATATAAAACGGTCCATTGCATAATATAATACAGGACTTACACACTGAATAATAGTGCTCTGTTTACCTCTTCGTATGGAGGACTTACCCTCCTCCCCTCTCCAGGATTTTGAAATGGTATCCTTACCTCTTCGTCTATCAGCAATGTGTGATGGCGGTGGAGTTGTCTGCTTTGCTTTGACCGGCGTCGAGGCGACCTCAGCAAATCTGGAGTCTTGGTCCACATGGTCTGATCCCAATTTGGCTAGCTATAATGGTGGGTAGAGAGTGCGGAAGACAGGATTAAGGTGTTTGAAGTATTCACAAAAATACTAGTTTCTCGAATTTCAGCACGCTGTAGATGTACGGAATTTCCCGCAAGATGTCACACTGAACTTATAGTCACACTTAACTCTTCCGCAATTTAATGTGCAGACGATTCTGTAACCTCGGCAATTATCATTCCAGACAATTATTCACCTGCATAAATTAACAGTAGTCCGTTAGTTCAATCTTCTGTGTATTTACGTATATCTTTCTTCTCCCGTCACCGTTCTTTTGCTGTGCAATTTCTTACTAACACAATTTCAATGATTTATCAGTCGTGGCTGTTCACTTGGATTATAATTAATCATTCATTTAATAATTTACTTGTACACACTTGTTCACGATGTAATTATTAAACTTTCGTTGTCTTGCAAGCGCTAATTGCTATAGCTTTTATTTTAGTCAATGAATTTATTTGTCCAAGATCATAATTATACAAGGATTGGACATTGTCAACAACAGAAAACATGCATAGATAAATTACTCAATTGCAGTATAGTCATTAATACAGCTAATATAATAAAATTGCCTTTCGACTCGACAATGTTATCTGAGATTATGACTCGTGTATTTGTGTGTGTGTGTGTGTGTGTGTGTGTGTGTGTGTGTGTGTGTGTGTGTGTGTGTGTGTGTGTGTAAATATTTCTCAAATTAAAACCCAAATGCTCATTCAGGAGTCTCCATACGTCAGGGTGTCGTCTCCTCCGGTATCTTTCTGCCCTTAGCCATGATTTAAGGTCTGGTAAACTCGTAACTTAGACTAATGGTAGAAGGCAAAAGTCAACCATATCTGGGTGTGCTCTTAGCTCCCTTCTGGAAGTTCCAAGATAAAACTAAAGTTACCTCTTCTTGGGACTTGACTCCGATCTTGGTCCATGTCCAGGTGTCACGTGCAAACACGCAGCAGGTAATTCTATGGGGTTGCCTATCTATTTGTCTACAATGTTTATACCACGGCGCAGACACAATAGTGTGTTTATATATTTTCTTGGATTTCCTGGGTATAATTTCGTTAACAAACCGATATAAGGATACCTGAAGGGTTTCCATATAGCCTCCCATGGAGCATTTGGATATTTGAGGAGAATCGCCGGCACTGTCAAGAAATCCGGTAATAATTCCTGGTTTCGGAGGTTAACATTGTTGTTGCCCTTTCAATCAAACGCAACACGTTGTATACACTCACCGACATCACAATTTGCAAATCTCGGACAACTTATCCAGGCAACAGTTGGAGTGCATGTGGTCCGATTTCCAAAATTATCCGCAACACAAGGCCGGCAATTTATTGTGTGGAATCTAATGAACGTATCGTAAATTAAATTCAATTCTTTTTACTCTGTCTACTGGTAAGTAGGGGAAGTATTGTATTCCACCCAAAAATTCGATGTCGAGATTTCACCGGAAATATGTTTTGAGGCCCCCTGAATCAAAAAAAAAAATTTAGAAAAAGGTCCGTGTGTGTGTCTGTGTGTCAGTCTGTCAGTCTGTGAACAGCATAACTCAAAAACGAAAACTTGGTTAGAAACCAAAGTTGGTATTTACGTTTAATGTCTTTCAAGGATGCGACACGAATATTTTGAAGAAAATAGCCCCACCCTAAACTACCCTTTACATGGAAAACTTTTCGAAAATTTTGATTTTCTTGAAAATGGCTCTAACGATTTTGATTAAAATGTCATATATTTGAGATATTTTGATGAAAATGAAACGTATATCTTGAATTTTCTGGCTATAGCCCCTGTAGTCGTATTTACTCTGGACGAATTCTGCATAACTGGTAAACAGAGATAGGCCAAATCATACTCTACAAAAAATGTAGTTCTTGGTAAAATACACAATTTATGTCTCAATAAATTTTCTTGTAGGGTGAACCATTTCGGAGATATTCCTTGTTATGTGTGAGAGTTTCGGAAAACTTAGAACTTTAGCGAAATGCAACACCGTTGTTCATTTTTTTATAAGTTAATCGTGCAAAGAGAACGGAATCTCAAAGGTCAAAAGGATTTGACTGTCGCACAAAACCTGCTGTATTCTAATATCTCCCTTGCACCTACAAGGACATAAGCAATAAGATAATTTGTACAAATGTTTATCTCAACACAAAGAAGATAGAGGCATAAGAGTTTGTAAGAATGGTTAGTACAAGAGTAGAGAAAGTCATGTGAATGCAACGCATCAGATTTTTTTTTTTTAAATATTGGCTTTATTACATCCATTTTCCATTCTTCTGGTACCTGTACACTGAACCAGCAGATATTTAAAAGTTGTAGTACCTAACCGTATTTTAAAACGTTTTAATTGGCATCGTATTAGTTCTATGTTAATTCCGTTGCATTCTGGTCTTTTGTGGCATTTAAATAACTAATATAGTTTATAACGCCTCAACTGTAATGGGGTCTACTTCCCGATATGCAGTAAACTTAATTCAAAATACTCTAAATAAAAGAAATTAAATATTAAAGCCTGCAGACCGTTGATCTAACATCGAGTTAAATTTTGTCTTATCTAAAGGAAGTCTGAAATACTTGGTGCAATGGAATTGGCTCAAATCAGAAGCTGTAACAACAACGCAAGCAGGGAGGTATGTGGTTTTCGTGATTAGCTAGCATTTGCTAAGGCAAAACCACATACCGACATATCCTTGCAGATTTACACCAAGCACTGCAGTTGCTGCCACAGCCAGCATATGGTAATATTAAAGCTGTAAAATAGCACACAATATGTTTATTAATATATTAAATGTAATGGAGATTTAAAATGGGCCAAGCTTCAGTGTTAGCGAAGTTAGGGATGAAAGGATATTAGTACTATACTGAAATTCCAATGTTTATGATATTAATATTCAGCGATTGAAATAGCTGAAGCCTTCATATTTTGATGCAATAAATGTAAGTCAAACAAGTATTTTTCTTTTGTTTTTCATTTAAATATATTGTGACAAAGACAAAATCAGTCTAGTTATTTTTCTATCACTTCATTTTTCTTCTAAACTTTGGCACAAAAGCGCAGTTCTCTTTTGCTAACGTAAAGTCTTTAGTCTTTCGTGTCGGTCTGGGTGGCTCAGTTGGTTAGACGCTGGCCTACTGTTCCCAAGGTCGCGGGTTCAAATCCGGCCCAGGCCGATGGTTTTTAAGTGTGCTTAAAAACGACAGCTCCATGTCAGTAGATTTACTGGCATGTAAAAGAACTCCTGCGGGACAAAATTCCGGCACACCGGCGACGCTGATGTGATCCTGGCAATTGACAGCGTCGTTAAACAACAAAATAATTTTTTAATTTAGTCTTTCGTGATGTTACATCTCAAGTGTTCACTTTTTATAACCTTGACTCAGTCCTTTCACTGCCTTTCTTCATGTTCTCTGTCTCTCAAACACTAATTCCGGGACAGAATCACTCGACGACAGCACCATACTTAGAAAAAACACTCGTAGTATGATACGCGCTGAATTAGGCTAAATAGCCAAATTCCGCTTCAGAAATTACATATCCAACGAACAAAAGAGTAATATTTATGTATTTCCATTGCACATATTTCCTGCGATATGGATTCTTTACCAATGGGTTGTGTTTACACATTAAGTTACAATGGTTTACAAAGTGACATTCCTATTTACTCAAGAATGCCTCTATTTTAGGTCTAAATTTTAAATACTAAATGCTAAACTTAATTGACATTACTTATAAGTACGCTGGGTTCCTGTTCCTTTTTTCATAAACCACCCAACTTAACGCTCCTGCTGACATCTGCTGCTGGAACACTTTGCAATTGGTAGTTCAGTGTTCTCCACGCAGATGGCAGAGTACTCGCATCGCATCAGGGACCCTGGCAGTGACATTTCAATTTTGTTTTTTTACTTCGTCTACCACGTATAGTAAAGTATTTTATTCCACCCAAACATTCGATGTCGAGATTTAACCGGAAATATATGTTTTGAGGCCCCCCCAAAAAAGCATTTTTAGAAAAAGGTCCGCGTGCGCGCGCGCGTGCGTGTGTGTGTGTGTGTGTGTGTGTGTGTGTGTGTGTGTGTGTGTGTGTGTGTGTGTGTGTGTGTGTGTGTGTGTGTGTGTGTGTGTGTGTGTGTGTGTGTGCGTGTTTACAAAAACGAAGTCAGTAAAAAACCAAAATTGGTTTTTGTGTTTTATATCTCAAGGATGCCACATGAAGATTTTAAAGAAACTTCCTCCAACCTAAACTACCCTTTACATGGAAAATTTTTCGAAAATTTCGATTTCCTTGAAAGTGGCTATAACGATTTTGATTAAAATGACATCCTTAAGTTATGTCTATGACAAATGAAATGTATATTTTGAATTTTCTGGCTATGGCCCATGTATTCTTTTTACTATGTGAGACTTTTGAATAACTCGTAAACCGTAAGATATAGACAAAATCTTACTATACAAAAAATGTAGATATCACTAAAACACACACTTCATGTCTCAATAATATTTCTGTAGAGTGAGCCATTTCAGAGATATTCCTTGTTATTTGTATCAGTTTCGGAAAATTTAAACTTTCGTCAAATGCAACATCGTTCATTTTTTATATGTTAACCGTGGAAACAGAAAGGTTTAAACGATTTTACTGTCACTCGAAGCCTGCTGTATTCCCATATTCCCCTTGTACCTACAAGGAAATAAGCAATATGATAATTTCTGCAAATGTTTATCTTAACTAACATGAAGAAGATATAGGAATTTGTAAGAATGGTTAGTACAAGAGTAGAGAAACTCATGTGAGTGCAACACATCAGCTTTTATAGGTATGAAATCAATCCTTTGCACACATGAGGATAATTGTGTTACAAACTACCGCACAAGGTTCCAGAAGAATCTGTTTGATAGTTTTGAGGGAATTAATTATTTAGTTTATTCACAATGCGAACGTACCTTACTCAAAATACTTCATCAAAACCTAAAATATCACAACACTTTTATTATCTAATAAAGCCTAATTGCCAATAAACACCCTCAATATCTGGTAGGAAGAAAAAATAGTTACTTTTAAAATAATAAGAAAGGGGCCGTTTAAATGTAGCAGATGTGGCATTTGAAGCCTGAGCTATACCTTTAAAAATGGCGGAATTTAGAATATTTCACTGCCTACAGATGAGTGAAATTTCGGGAAATATTTATATGCCTAAACGTAAAATCATCAATTCGAGAATTTTTGGTCATTTTCCAGTCCCAAGGTCCCTATAATTTTAATTTTACACTGTTACTGAGCCAAGTCACTAGACGTTAGTGGTGTTGTGTGTTATCCAGCAGTTTTTGCTGACTTTAACAAGTAAATGCAATGAAGAAATGCTTCTCCGAGAAAGGTCCTTAAATTCTGTACTGCGTAATATACTTAACATAATTATTTATTTATTTTTTAGAAAACAATGCGTGTATGTTCTGAATATTCTAACGCAAAAAGGAAGAGTCTGTCAAATAAATTTGCTATTTAAGTTCTGTATCTTCCATGGATGTGACACGAAGATTTACAAGAAGATTTCTTCAACCTACACTACCCTTCCCACAAAACATCTTTTGTTAACTTTTATTTTCTCAAAAATAGCCCTAACGATTATCATTAAAGTCCCACATGTTTAAGATATTTTCATGATAAATAGGATATACAGGGTGTTTCGCTTATAAGTATAATAAAGGAATCGTTCATAATATCAAAACTATGCCTGCAAATGGGTTATGATTGGTACCATTTAAAAGTTGGGAATTTTTAATCCAGTAGTAAGTTTAGAGCAATCACACATCGCACGCGCATGCGCAGAGGATGCTTATAATATGGCCAGCATATGGACAATTTTTCAGCAAGATGGGGCACCAACTCACTTTGCCAATGTAGTTCTTGGACAGACTGTTCCCTGGAAGATGGATCTGAAGAGGATCACGTAGATCACATGCCCTTCGGACCTAACAGATCATCGGAGCTAACAACACCTGATTGTTTCCTATGACGAATTACGGACGAGGTCTATAGAATTCCAGTACGTGATGTGGCAAACTTACGGCAAAGAATTTATGCTGCTGTCGACAATATTACACCACAGATGCTTCTTAACGCACGGGTCGAGGTTGAACCCTGGTTGGACATATCCGATGGCGCTAATGAGTCATGTTGAGCTTTATGAACCATAAGGCAACCAAATTACCAGTTTTCAGTATTTTTAGGAAGAGATTTAATCTCCAGATTAGTTTAGAAGTTACACCTATTTCTTTTGTTGTGTCTATAAGCCGAACACCCTGTATATCTCGAGTTTTCTGGGAAAACCTTGTGGAATTGTCTTCATTCATAGAGTTATGCATGATCTGTAAACTGATAAACCATATGAGACAGAGCAAAGAAGTTTAAGATAAAACATTTAGATACATTTAAAGCGCACAGCTTATTTCAAATAACGTTTGTTATGGCCTCAGCTATTTGCAAGATACGTTATTATTGGCTTGAATTTTGTAATACCCACTTTGTCATTTTTAAAGTATTCCAACGAAGTAATATACATAAGGAAACTATTTGTGGAAAATTGCGTTTATCAAGGTTAACATGAAATGGATAACGATAGCGTACAAGGAAGATCATCTGAATATAAGACAAGATTTTCATGAAACAATTTTAATTGCTATTTCAAGTTTGTGTGGTTCTTATAGCAACATGCCGAAAATAAAATAATGCGAAACTGATGAATGATTTCCTCTACTCTTATATTAAGCATTCTTACAAACTCTTATACCTCTATGTTCTTCACACATGCAGGTAAACATTTGCAGAAATTATCTTATTGCTTATTTCCTTGTAGGTACAAAGGAAATATGGGAATACAGTAGACTTTGGGTGATAGTCAAATCATTTAACGCTTTCAAATTCCGTTCTCTTTGCACGGTTAACATATCAAAAAATGAATAACGATGTTCCATTTGACAGAAATATAAATTCTCTAAAACTCCCACAAATAAGGCATATCTCCTAAATGATTCACTCATCAAACATTTATTTAGACATAAATTGTGTAATTTAGCAAGAACTACATTTTTGTAAAGTAAGATTTGATCTATCTGTTACGATTTACCAGTTATTCAAGAGTCATCCAGAGTAAACAGGACTTCATGGGCTGTAGACAGAAAATTTAAGATATACATGTCATTCGTCATAAAAATAGCTCAAACATATGACATTTTAATTAAAATCGATAGGCAATTTTCAAGAAAAAGTTTTTGAAAATGTTCCATGTAAAGGGTATTTTAGGATAGAGTATTTTTCTTCAAAATCTTAGTTTCACATTCTTGAGAAACATTAACCTTTAATACCAACTTAGGTTTTTGACAGACTTCGTTTTTGTGTTATAGTGTCCACAGACTGACACATACAGACACACACACGGACCTTTTATAAAAATGTTTTTTTTTTTGGGGGGGGGGGGGATTCTGGGGACGTCAAAACATTTATGGTAAAATCTCGACATCTAATTTTTGCGTGAAATACCATACTTAATCCACTTTACTATACGCAGTAGAGAAAGTAAAGAAGTTCGTCTCACTTACGTGAATTTGTTTATTTTACAAACTCATCTTACAAAGGTATCAACTTGATGTTAATTAAGAGAAACGATTTGCACAATTACCTTATTAATTTTCCTGCAGGAGCAGCGGGAAAATGGGAATTTTATTTGATGTAGCTTAAGGTTGCTCAACTTCTTTATTCATCAGGACCTTATAAAACGGATCATGGCAAAGCCCAGAGATAAATTTCAATACAAAATAAAAATACTAGTAAAAAGGCAAGTATACACAGATATACCAAACAGAGGCAAAAGCCAGAATTAGAACAAAGTTACAAAAAGGCCGAAAAAGTATGAAATTTCGGTATCTAAGGTTTTAAATCCTCAACCTTTTTGTTGCAATAAATTGTGGGTTTTTAAATTTAATTTACAGAAGAACCGTTGAATCTATTGAAATTTCCCAAAGGAAAAAGTTGCCTTTTATTCAATTTTCTATGAATATAGCCTTAAATTAGGAACCTTCAATGAATAATTTTTCAGCCAGGTGATGATAATTTTTTTTTTATTAAAATATTTTTTCTAGAAAGCTATTAACTTTTGAACATTTTGGTATTAGACTTTCTTGTAACTCACAACACGAGAAATTCGCTGTTAAAGCCTAACGGATCATTCACTTCCACCCTGTAGATATACACCGGCAACGCTTAGCATGTTGTGTGGCATGGCCAATTGATCAGTTTTCAAGAAAGAACTCCTGTCAGGAAATGCACGGTTTGGGCGCTGGAAACGTCGAAGCCCCAGAACGAACAACAGTGGCATTTGTGACAATTTATTAAGATTCCTTTTTGGTATCTTAACAACGCAAGGTAAGAGTCCTTGGTGCGCATCTTACTGCGTTACTTGTGTAGTGTCTAGTAACGTTTTAACAGCAGCGCGACACGTACCGGTATACAGCTGCGAAAATGGCAAACATGAGCTCCAGCACACTTCGATGTCAAAGTCACATGTCGAAATCGATGGATTGGTAGAGGTGGATCAGTTCCATGGTTGCCAGATCTGATACCTCTCGATTAGGTATTTTCTGTGGAGCTGCATGTAAAGTATGGTGTATGACACTCATGTAGCTTCAGCGGAGGACCTTATCGCTCGAGTACACGAAGCGATTGAAGGTTTTACAGCGCAACCGCAACTATTAGGTCATGTGCATGAGGCTCACCACCACCGACATAGGCTCTGGAATGACGTACAAGATACACAGTTCGAACACCGTTTGTAATGTAGACAAGTCAATGTGCTGATCATGTTGGGATTATTAACGAAATGTGAACGCACACTCATTTCACACTTTGATGCGCTACAGCGTCCAACCATGCATTTCTTGAAGATCCATCAGTTTGCCATCCTGTACCGTCATCTATCATCCTGCAAAACGTACCAAGGCTTTTCGGTGTTTTCTTAGGAGTCCCTTTATATATCTGTAAAGAAGGACCTTGTCTTACTGCCATCTAGCGGCTTGGGTTCAGTAATGTTTCTGCCTGCAGAGCACTGAACTATTGAAGGTATGTCAACAGATGTCAGGGAGAGCGTTTATTACGGTGTTCTTTGGAGAAGGAGTCAGGAACACAGCTTGCAGTAAGAAGCATCAGTTAACTTTAGAGTATAATATTTAGAATCTGGTCTTCAAAATAGTAATATTCTTTAATAAATAAAAGTGTCACTTTGTCATCAATTATAACTAAATATAAAAACGCAACTTGTTAGTAAAAACGTCATACTGCAGGACATATTTGGAATAGGACTCTAAAAGTATAGGTCAAGCTTCAAATGCACATGTGCTATATTTAAATGGCCACTTTCTTATTATTTAAAAAGTAACTGTTTTTTCTTCCTAACAGATATTGAGGGTGTTTATTGGCCATTAGGCATTATTAAATAATAAAAGTGTTGTGATGTTTTAAGTTTTGATGAAGTATTTTGAGTAAGGTACGTTCGCATTGTGAATAAACTGAATAATTAATTCCCTCAAAACTATCAGACAGATTGTGCTGGAATTTTGTGTCGTAGTTTATAACATAATTACCCTTATGTGTGCAAAGGATTGATTTCATACCTATAAAATCTTGTGTTACACTCACATGAGTTTCTCTACTCTTGTACTAACCATTCTTACAAACCGTATTGCTCTATATTTTGTATTAGTTGAGATAAACATTTGCAGAAATTATCATATTGCTTATTTCCTTGTATGCACAACGAGAATATGGAATTACGGCATGCTTTGAGCGACAGTAAAATCGTTTAAACGTTTCAAATTCCGTTCTGTTTGCATGGTTAACATACAAAAAATGAACGATGTTGCATTAGACGAAAGTTTAAATTTTCCGAAACTGACACAAATAACAAGGAATATCTCTGAAATGGCTCACTATACAAAAATATTATTGGGAAATGTACTGTGTGTTTTAGCGAGATCTACATTTTTTGTATAGTAAGATTTTGTCTATATCTTACGGTTTACAAGTTATTCAACAGTCTCCAAGAGTAAAAAGACTGCATAGGCCATAGCCGGAAAATTCAAAGTATACATTTAATTTGTCATAATCATATCTTAAGCATGTTATTTTAATCAAAATCGTTATAACCACTTTCAAGAAAATCAAAATGTTCGAAAAATGTTCCATGTAGGGTGGAGGAAGTTTCTTACAACCTTAAATACCGCACAGATAAAGTCGCATTAGCGGCTAGGTGCTGTGCAAACACGACATACCGTACAGGAGAACCTGTACGACCTGTTCTCGAATGCGAATGCTCTATTGTTGCTTAAGCAAGTCCTTCTAGTAATATCACTAACACACCCTTTTTCCAAAGGTGGTAGTAGTGTTAGGTCAGTATAAGACTGTTGCTGACGTTAACAGGAAAAGTAAAGGAAAACGATATGATGCTGGTCTGAAAACAAGGTCCTTCTTTGCAGATTCTGGGGAGTCGCGGCACAGTGACCTAAGTCAGCTGGAAGTACCTCAATCCCACTACCTAAGAACAGCAACTAACTCTCCTTGGTACATTCCTAACGCTTCAACCAAAAAGACCTCCACTTACCCTCCGTCAAAGAATATACTCTCATCCTGTCAAAACCTTTCTTTGACAAACTACCCTCCAGTTTCAACCAACTGGTCTGGAGACTGGGAGAGTACGGCTTTGACCCTGGAGAACAATATGAAAGACCAAGTCTTGTCCTAGGAAAGTCGGTTAAAAACCAAAGTGGTATTTAAGTTTAATGTCTCAAAGATGCGATGCGAAGATTTTGAAAATGACTCTAACAATTTTGATTAAAATGTCATGTTTGAGATCTTTTTATGACAAATGAAATGCATATCTTGAATTTTCTGGCTATAGCCCTGTAGTCGTATTTACTCTGGACGACTGGTAAACCGTTAGAGATAGACCAACTTATACTATACAAAAATGTAGATCTTGCTAAAATACACAATTTATGTCTGAATAAATTTTCTTGTAGGGTGAACCATTTCGGAGATATTCATTGTTATGTGTGCGAGTTTTGGAAAGCTTAGAACTTTCGTGAAGTGGATCATCGTTGTTCATTTTTTTATATGTTAAGTGTGCAAAGACAACAGAATCTCAAAGCTTTAAAAGATTTGACTATCGCACAAAGCCTGCTGTATTCTAATATTCCCCTTGCACCTACAAGGAAATAAGCAATAAGATAATTTCTACAGATGTTTATCTCATCTAACACGAAGAAGATATGGGAATAAGAGTTTGTAGGAACGGTTAGTACAAGAGTAGAGAAAGTCATGTGAGTGCAACACATCAGATTTTAGAATATACTTCTCACCAAAGACTTTCCCTTGGACGCCAGATCAATTTTTGAAAGCGGCAACACACTTTGGCAAAGGACCAAAAGATTGGTGGTCAGATAGTGCACCGCCGTCGGCAAGTGAGCTACCTAGGTGTCGCCATGAACCATAGAATGTGTTAGCCTACCCACGTAAAAAATACTGCCAACAAAGGCAGGCAACAATTAAACTTATATGCCCCCGTCTTCCACAGCAAAAAGATGAACTTAAAATCAAAACTTCTTTCGCTACTTCGGTGGTCCTGGACTTCTGTGGCGTGGACCAAAGCCACCACCACTATCATTAAACAGAGTCAAACTACCCAACACCTTTCCCCCCGTAAAACCCTCTCCGCTCCCTTGCACTCTTCCAACCGTATCCCACATCAAGAAACCAACCTACCATCTATCCAAGAGGCAGTGGTGAGAAAAACCTCCTCTATATGGGCGCGCACTAAGAGAAGCCAGAACCCCACAATATCCAATAGCGGTAAAGACGAGCCGAAACACTGCAAACATGCAAGAATCACGCAGTGCTACTTGCAAGGGCAAGGTTCACCGTAGAATGCAATCCATTACTGCAAAACAGCTGTAACTGTTCAGCATGTCGGCGTCGTATTAAGGAAGACATTCCAATAACATCTTTGTTGTAGTTTAAGTGTAACTAAATTTGCTGTACACCATAGTATGTTTTATAGCAGTGTGCTTATGTCCATATTTACTTGATTATTTACAGTTACATTTCAGTGGAATACTTCAGCAAACATGGAAAAAGAGAAGCCAGACCGAGGAATTAAATTAACTGAAATTATTAACGAATGTGCAAATTATCATTGTGCCATGCGAAAACACCTTGCTAATTTTGAATTGTTGTAAAATATGAATCCGGATGACAAAGAGGCACCAGAGAATGCTCCGTTAACAAGCAGACAGTCTACATTCCTTTATCAGTTATGCTTTAATGTTGGTGTGCTGCAATATTCTGTTTCATAAAGTGGAAAATAATGTTTTTAAAACATTTATGGAAAAATATACGGATATGAAACTGCCATCGCAAACAACCCTTTGGAAAACAGGGTGAGTTTTGGTACACTTAAGCTTTTTTCAAGTGGACGGTCGTTATTCATTTCTTTATCACTGCCGTGCAAAGAGAACGGCATTTCAGAGCTTTTATATAGCGCCCAGTTTTAATAGATTTGACTATCGATTAAAGCCTAATTCCCCTTGCACCAACAAGAAAATTAGTTATAACATTTCTGCAAATGTTGATCTTGATTAACATGAAGAAGATAGGGGAAGAATAGTTTGTAAAAATAGTACAAGGGTAGAGAAAGTTATGTGATTGCAACACATCAGATTTCTTCTGTTCTTGTTACTTATTTCAGAAGAATAAATTTGTAATTTGTTCGCTGCATCTATTAAAAAGAAAAGTTTATGGTTGTGCAATAATTAGTATAGCCTTCATTTTTAAAAATGTACTCAATCTGTCTGTTTGCCTTTACCCTATATTATTCTGAAACTGACAATGCTACATTTCACTATATTGTGACGTCCGGCCCAGCGCACAGCAATGGACGGACAGCCAATCTACTTCACACCAAACCACGCCACTGTTTGTGTATACGAGACTAACAACAATGAGCCCGGGGCATAAGTAAGGAACATTCCAGAGGCAGCCGGCAGCCGGCATGTTTGTAGAAGTTCAGGAAAGGACCGTGTGACGTCATCCCCATGTACGTAAGGTGGTGAAGCAGAAAGGCAAGAGATGTTGCGGTTACATATGTCGGCCAGTGTGTCAGTGAGTGCCACTCAGCTGGGTGAGTGCGGTGAAAAGTACGTCGCTTCAAAATAAAGAAGTTTTAATGAGTATTGGGTGATTCTATCCTCCGAGTCAGTGCATGAGAGACAGAGAAAGTCGAGAAAGACAGTGAAACGGCTCAGTCAAGCTTATGGGAAGGAAACAGGTATGAGTTGGAGTATTACGGAGGACTATAGGTTGTGTTAACTCAGTACATGAACTGTGTATTTGTGCGAAAGTTTTAGAACTATATAAAAGTGAGCAAGTAATTGGACTGGACTTTTGTTATTTTACCACACTGGTGTCAGGAGTGGGATTCGTCGAATGGTCTATTTTTACTTCCTCTACTACGTATAGTATAGTAGAGGAAGTATTGTATTCCACTCAAAAATTCGATGTCGAGATTTCGCCGGAAATACATGTTTTGAGGCCCCCTGAATCCAAAAAAGAAAAGCATTTTTAGATAATGGTCTGAGAGCGAGAGTGTGTGTGTGTGTGTGTGTGTGTGTGTGTGTGTGTGTGTGTGTGTGTGTGTGTGTGTGTGTGTGTGTGTGTGTGTGTGTGTGTGTGTGTGTGTGTGTGTGTGTGTGTGTGTGTGTGTCAGTCTGTGAGTGTGAGAGACTGTGGACAGCATAACTCAAAAACGAAAAGTTGAAAACCAAAGTTGGTATTTAAGTTTAATGTCTTTCAAGGATGCGACATGAAGATTTTGAAGAAAATTTCTTCACCCTAAACTATCCTTTACATGAAAACTTTTTCAAAAGGTTTGACTCTCTTGAAAATGACTATCGATTTTGATTAAAATGCCACATTTTTGAAATATTTTTATGACAAATGAAACGCATATCTTAAATTTTCTGGCCATTGCCCATGAACTCCTTTATACTCTGGATGACTTTCGCGTAACTGGTAAACCGTAAGAGATAGACCAAATCTTATCTTACTATACAAAAAATGTTGTTGTTGTTAGCTAATGCTGGATTTCTGACAATGAAGTCATTAATCCTCTTGCTCTCCAATATTTTTCACAATAATATTGAAGAGAGCAATAGCAGTAATAGTAACCGTTTTTTAGAGAGCACCATATTTTTATGTTTTGGCGGTCACATCGCTCTATGTATCACAACCCCCAGAATGTCTGGAGGACCACACCTGTCGTTGGTCTACGGGTCTCACCGACCTGACCGAATGAATGAGGTAGAATTATCCAAATAAATTCACTGATCATATCCTCTGATTACCAATCAGAGGACGTATTACATGCCATGACAGGTCAGCATGTTAGGGGTTAAGATTTTATAGAGAAATGGAGAGGTTGGAAAAATAGACTCCCTAGCCCTCGGGAACCATAATAGCATCGGGGTCGGAAGAGAACAAGAGATGACCAAGGTGAGGTCAGATAGAAAAGTTACAGTGAGGAGCAAAACACCAGTAAGTGGAAGTAATGTTCTGCTCAGCTTGAGTACCTTGTGGTCACTATTCACATATCCCCTAGACACCAGTAAGTGGAAGTAATGTTCTGCTCAGCTTGGGTACCTTGTGGTCGCTATTGACATATCCCCTAGACACCAGTAAGTGGAAGTAATGTTCTGCTCAGCTTGGGTACCTTGTGGTCACTATCCATATATCCCCTAGACACCAGTAAGTGGAAGTAATGTTCTGCTCAGCTTGGGTACCTTGTGGTCACTATCCACATATCCCCTAGACACCAGTAAGGGGAAGTAGTGTTCTGCTCAGCTTGGGTATCTTGTGGTCACTATCCACATATCCCCTAGACACCAGTAAGTGGAAGTAATGTTCTGCTCAGCTTGGGTACCTTGTGGTCACTATCCACATATCCCCTAGACACCAGTAAGTGGAAGTAATGTTCTGCTCAGCTTGGGTACCTTGTGGTCACTATCCACATATCCCCTAGATACCAGTAAGTGGAAGTAGTGTTCTGCTCAGCTTGGGTACCTTGTGGTCACTATCCACATATCCCCTAGACACCAGTAAGTGGAAGTAATGTTCTGCTCAGCTTGGGTACCTTGTGCTCGCTATTCAGATATCCCCTAGACACCAGTAAGTGGAAGTAATGTTCTGCTCAGCTTGGGTACCTTGTGGTCGCTATTCACATATCCCCCTAGACACCAGTAAGTGGAAGTAATGCTCTGTTCAGCTTGGGTACCTTGTGGTCGCTATTCACATATCCCCTAGACGGAGACCCCTGAGGCCATATAAAAAAATGTAGACCTTGCTAAAATACACAATGTCTCTCTTTTTTTTTTTTTTTTTTTTTTTTTTTTTTAAAGAATAACCTTTTTTGAGATATTCCTTGTTATTTGTGTGTTTATTTTGGGGAACTTAACATTTCTGTCAAAGCGAACATCGCGTTATTCAGTTTTTTGTGTTATGCAAAGAGGAAGGAGTCTCAAAGCTTTAAAAGATTTCACTATCTCTCAAAGCCTACTGTATTCCCATATACATTGTACCTACAAGGGAATAAGCAATATGATAATTTCTGCGAATATTTATATCAACTAACACGAAGAAGATAGAAGAATAAGAGATCGTAAGAATGGTTAGTACAAGAGTAGAGAAAGTAATGTGAGTGCAGCACATCAGATTTTTTTTTCAATGTTATCATAAGCGCAAAAAATGATTTGATGAATAAAGACAACCTAGGTGAAAGTAACTTGAGTTAATATTGTAATATAACACACATAAAATCGAGAGTCTCCTGGGTTAAACGTATCCCGGTAGCGATATTGCAGGTTTACCTTAATATAGCGAAATCGCCGCGCCAGGTCATGTGTTGTGACCCCGCAGCGGCAATCAATAAAGATGTGATACATGCTCGAGGGAAAGCTCCCCTACACCTGTTGTTACAGTCATTATTCAACCCTGTCTTCTCGAACAGCGCCTTACACAACATACATCATTGTTATGGCCCCACTGCGCTCAGTCAATTTATGGTCGTAAAAATCCACCAAAGAAAGCAAACCTAGAAAGAAACAACTCAGTTCATGATTTAACCCCCTCAAGCTCTTGAACTGAAGTATTTTTCCATGACCTTATTTCTGTGTCACGATTGGCTTAACACACACTTTTTATATCCTTTTTGTTTCAACCTAGCTTTTAAGGAACACAGCAGTCGAGGCCACAGAATGCACTTTTCCTGAAAGTTTATCCAATAGAAGAGGAAACGTGGTCCACCATGACGTCGAATAGCGCTTTTTTGTCACTGTGTTGGAGCAGCTTCAGCGTTTTTAGGGTTCTCTTTTTCCTGTTTTTTCTCATTGTTTTGTACACCATGTAATTATATTAGAGGAATCTTAAATTTTAATGCACTTCTCATCATGAAAGGCCGGAGGAATGTGCGCTCCCATGCGACGCAGGTTAGCTGGACCCAGAGTATGAATGACGTCAGAAGTACAGCATGGGCATCAAATGTGCAAACAACAAGCAAGAGTCGAAAGCAACGTAACGTAGTACTCTGCGAACCAGTGAAGCATTGCCTTGCAAGTGTGCGCAGACGCAAGGTCAAGGTGTAGTATAACGAAACTGTTTTCTTTCTTCTCGCAGTGAGTTGCAGACATGGTGTTCTTTAATGTTTACGTGATGCTTGTAGGTTGTGCTGCAGTGAGGCGGTTTTCATGGTCAGGCTGTACCTACTTGCAGTTGTATACATGCAGGAAAAGTGCACACGCCTCCGGTCTTTCCTCATCATATACAATTTGGTTTAAGAAACCATTACTTTATTTTCAGTCATGTGATGATGTACGTATATTTGAAACTCAATTATTGAGACAGCTGTTAGTAAAAGTTTTTTGAATTAATGTGTCAAAAGGGCAACTCGACGATTCCCACTCCTGACACCAGTAAAATCAGCCCAGTGATCACATTGTTTTCTTCTAAGCTTTAGCCTTCTACTGATGTTAAAAAATCTTAGGTATTTTGTGATATTAAAACTCACAACTATTTTTTTCCTCGTGATCTTGACTCAGTCCCTTTCTCTGAACACGTAACTCCCACGATCCTGTCACTCAACACTCGGTAAAACTCTTCACTTTGGCGGGATATATCTTTCACCGTCGTCTCATACTTGCTCACACACTGACCGAGACAAAAAAATCCGGGGATGAAGTCATACGGTCCTTTCTGGAACTTCTACAAACACGTCGACCGCCGGATGCCTCTCGAAGGTTCCAGCAATCCTTTAAGTGCTGCACTCGTTGTTGTTAGTCACGTATCAGAAACAGGCACACGAGGCTACTTGACTTTGAGCGCCTTTGTTCGCCGGTCTTGTACTGTAGCTTAGCCCCGACGTTGTATGCTGCGACCGGCGTCACACTAATTATAGAAACATCACAATTAAATTATTTTTTAAACGGTTTTTGTGTAAATTAAATTTAATTTACACAAAAACCGTTGAATCTATTGAAATATGCCAAAGGAAAAAGTTGTCCTTTATTCAGTTTTTTATGAATATAGCCATAAATCAAGAAGCTTCAATCAATAATAATGCAGCCAGGTGATGATACATTTTTTTGATAAAAATATCTTTTTCTAGAAAACTAAACTGTTCAACATTTTGGTATTGGACTTTCTTGTTATTCACAACATGATAAATTCGCTGTTAAAGTCTGGCGAATCATTTCACTTCCCTCCTGTATGTTTAGTACTTTACTTTTCTCAAACGGAAAGTCGTTATTCTTATTTTTCCTCCTGGATAACCTATCACATAGGACAAGCTCTTAAAAGTCTTGACTATCACTTAAGTACACATTTTTTTTCTCTATTCCCGTTCTATCTACAACGAAAAATACGTACAATAAAAACATTTCCACAAAGATAAATCTCAATTAACATGAAATAGAGGATTACGTAAGTTATATTTAAGAATTATTTCTAGTTACACGATTGCCTATTCTGTATCGACTGGGAATTCTCAATCACGAGGAACATAAATTAATAAGGATAATTATTAATAGTTAAGGTAGAAGTTATTTTTTCGTATGAAGATGTAATAATAATAATTAATCGACGCCTGTCTCTGAAATTTAAATATTTTTCCTGCGTACAAGCATAGAACTATCGATGCTCATATTGCTTTCTTAAGAATTTACTTCTAAAATCGCTTTCTATTTCTCATATTTAAGACCTTTAAAATGGCGATTTTGATTAAAATAGCTCACACTTAAGATATCTTTATGACAAGTGAAATATATTTTTTTAATTTTCTGGCTATAGCCCATGTAATCCTGTTTACTGTGGATGACTTTTCCATAACTAGTAAAATGTAAGAGATAAATCAAACCTTACTACACAAAAATGCAGATCTTGCTTAAACACAATTTATGTCCCAATATATATATTTTGGGGGGGGGGGGTAGAGTGGACCATTTCAGAGATATTCCTTGTTATTTGTGTGAGTTTTGAAAAATTTACTTTCATCAAGTAGAACATCGTTATTCATATTTTTATCTGTTAGCCGTGCAAAGAGAATGGATTTTCAAAACTTTACCAGATTTGACTATCACCCAGATCCTATGTATTCCCATTTTCCCTTAGACCTACAAGGAAATACGATATTTTCTGCAAATGTTTATCTCAACTAAACACGAAGATGATATAGGAATAGGAGTTTGTAGGAATGGTTAGTACAAGAGTAGAGAAAGTCACGTGAGTGCAAGAAATCATACTTTTACTTTCTCTACTGGTAACTAGGGGAAGTATTGTATTCCACCCAAAAATTCAATGTCGAGATTTCACCGGAAATACATGTTTTGAGGCCCCCTGAATCCAAAAAAAGCATTTTTAGAAAAAGGTCCGTGTGTGTGTCTGTGTGTGTCAGTATGTCAGTCTGTGGACAGCATAACTCAAAAACGAAAAGTCGGTTAGAAACCAAAGTTGGTATTTATGTTTAGTGTCTTTCAAGGATGTGACACAAATATTTTGAAGAAAATAGCCCTACCCTAAACTACCCTTTACATGGAAAATTTTGATATTCTTGAAAATGGCTCTAACGATTTTGATTAAAATATCATATGTTTGAGATATTTTGATGACAAATGAAATCTATATCTTGAATTTTCTGGCTATAGCCCCTGTAGTCGTATTTACTCTAGACGACTTTTGCGTAACTGGTAAACCGTTAGAGATAGACCAAATCATACTATACAAAAAATGTAGATCTCCCTAAAATACACAATTTATGTCTCAATAAATTTTCTTGTAGGATCAACCATTTCGGAGATATTGCTTGTTCTTTTTGTGAGAGTTTGGGAAAATTTATTTTCATCAAACAGAACATCGTTATTCATGTTTTTATATGTTAGCTGTGCAAAGAGAACGGAATTTGAAAACTTTATAAGATTCGACTATCACCCAGATCCTACTGTATTCTAATATTCCCCTTGTACCTACAAGGAAATAAGCTATAAGATATTTTCTGCAAATGTTTATCTCAACTAAACACGAAGATAATTAGGAATAGGAGTTTGTAGGAATGGTTAGTACAAGAGCAGAGAAAGTCATGTGAGTGTAAAAAATCAGATTCTTTTTTCTTTAACAACTAAATCAACTAATTTCTGTCTAGGGAAACTGTTTCGTCAATAGCATTCGTATTATCCTCTACGTAAGTTAGGGGTATGTGCTGAAAGTTTGATATTTAGTATCTTATTATTTATCTATTTCGGTGTATTAGCTGTTATCCCCTTCAACTAACAGTTTTATCACAAACCAATCATGTAATTTGGTATCTGATGTTTTTTCCTTGATCCCAACTGCGCCGCTAAATACATAACGCCTGCATGACAAAGTATCCGTTTTATTATATTCCTCAATGCACGACGTACTGGCCTTGTATGTACTTAGCATTCACTTGGTTCCGACACAGCATTCGTTATCGCGTTGCAGCATTCGTTCTGCCCACTTTGTGTCATGTTTTCTGTGCCACACCTACCTGAAGGTACTAACCAACTCCAAAACGTACTATTCTTAATGACTAAATTGCATGTAATACTGTTCATTACCTTTTCCTCAATTATCAGTGCAAATATACGCAGTTCCGTCTCTAACCGTAACGTGGGTATGCATAAATAATGCCCAATATGTCATAATTGGTTCTCATTTCTCCCTCGCCAAGCTTATATTGATTTTTAATAATGTGTGATGAAACTTCTTTCTTTAGATAACTTTATTATGCTTTCTTTTATATATTTTTTTCTTACTCTTCTGTTTTTCGAAGTGAGTTTGTAAAACATTAATATATTAGCTTCAAAATGGTCGTTGTTAGATGAATCTCTATGTGCCTAGTACTTCTGAGTTCTCTTGTATCAGAACCGTTGTAAATTAGAACAGATAGATATTCCCAGCGCCCTTGTGCTACATACAGGTTTTTATTTCACGTCAAGTTGTTTTACGGTTCGCACATCGTGCATCAGCTGTTCGTTTTTAACTTAATAGTAAATCGTAGGCTTTAACCAGGCCACCTTGGTTTAATCTTACCATGGTGTTTAACTTCCACGGCTTACAGCATTACGAAACGAAGATTTGAAAACAAAACTGTCCCATAACCTAAAACCACTTTTTACATAGAAAACCTTTAGAAATGTTTTACTTTCATATAAATAGCTGTAAGGATGTAAATAAAGGGTACACTGAAGTGAAAAGGGTGATTAGAAAAAGTATAGAAGTTAGAAACTTAATTTTCGCACAGACATTTCTAGAAAGTAAATGTGTGTACCAAATTTCATTACAATATCTAATCACATTCCTAATATGTTCATCTATATCAGTTTTATTGGGTATAATCAACATCTATATCTTCCAACATATGTTGAACAAAAGAGTTGACTTTTACTTTCTCTACTGGTAAGTAGGGGAAGTATTGTATTCCGCCCAAAAATTTGATGCCAAGATTTCACCGGAAATATATGTTTTAAGGCCCCCTGAATCCAAAAAAAAGCATTTTTAGAAAAAGGTCCGTGTGTGTGTGTGTGTGTGTGTGTGTGTGTGTGTGTGTGTGTGTGTGTGTGTGTGTGTGGTGTGTGTCTGTGTGTCAGGCTGTGGACAGCATAACTAAACAACTAAAAGTCGGTTAAAAACCAAAGTTGGTATTTAAGTTTAATGTCTTTCAAGGATGTGACACAAAGATTTTGAAGAAAATTGCCCCATCCTGAATTACCCTTTACGTGGAAAATTTTTCGAAAATTATTATTTTCTTGAAAATGGCTCTAACGATTTTGATTAAAATGTGATATGTTTGAGATATTTTTATGACAAATGAAATGTATATCTTGAATTTTCTGGCTATAGCTTCTGTAGTCGTATTTCCTCTGGACTGCTTTTGCATAACTGGTAAACCGTTAGAGATCAAATTATACTCTGCAAAATCTTGCTAAAATACACAATTTATGTGCGAGTTTCGGAAAACTTAAAGCTTTCGTGAAATGGAACATCGTTGTTCATTTTGTTATATGTTAAGTATGCAAAGAGAACGGAATCTTAAAGCTTTAAAAGATTTGACTATCGCACAAACCTACTGTATTCTAACATTCCCCTTGCACCTACAAGGAAATAAGCAATAAGATAATTTGTACAAATTTATTTTAACTAACACGAAGAAGATATAGGAATAAGAGTTTGTAAGAATGGTTAGTACAAGAGTAGAGAAAGTCATGTGAGTGCAACACATAAGATTTTTTTATACCACAGTCATATTTTCTCTTAAATTTTCCTAGTTTTGTCACAATTTCATATTTGTATTATAGTTTCGCATATGTACTTGCAGTCGTCTCAAAGACCATTTTTCACACCTCTCAGTCCTTGTCTGTATTATTAGGTATCTTTCCCGTTACAATGTTGCGTGCAAATAGAAACTCGTTCCTTTAAATGTATGAAGTTTGCTACTGTGATTCTTCTTTCTGATCGCCCTTCAAAATGTGACGTTTCATTCTGTGCAGAGCTGAGGGTTAGCTCTGGTTTGAGCAATTAACTAAATTCAAAATGTAACAATAAAGTTAATGTTTATGTATTATTGAGTGTTCTAGATTTCTAAAGTAGATTTTCAATATAATGTTAATTTAAATATTAATTTTTTTACGATTTCGAAAATGCACTCCAACAAATTTTAGGTCATAATTATTGTCATATTTTCTAATGTTTTGTTCGGTCATAACTCAAATGAGAGCACACGTGCCGCATTAGCCAATGCTAGTCACCTTTTCTCTGCTCGGGCACGCCACTAAGCAAAAGCGAGTGGAGGGGGCAAAGAGAAGAATGACTTGCAGGTATCACTTTTTGGTACCTCTGTTAGTCGTGTGAATGTAACACGTCGTATTGTTTTCTTTTATTATTAACTACTTGTAATAAATTGTTCTTAACTTTCAAATTCTTTACCTATACCTTATTCAAGGTAACGTGTAAAATTGAGCACAAATTAGTAAGATATGAACGTGAATTCGATCTAACTTATCCTCATAAACAGCAAGGGATGAATACCTTATTTATATTAAACACTATTATTGTTACTTGCATGTTGCTTTGCTTCTTCATACCCTTTCATTTCACAGGTGACTACACAACACTCTCTTCTCTTCTCTTGGACCCACTCCGTCAATGTACCATCCACTGCAGCATGCCGTCCTTTCTTAGGGCCACAAAAAATCGAGTTGCTTTTCGGGGCTTTAAGTTTGCCATGTTTGATTGTTCCAAATATTCTCGACCTGCTGTTCGTATACCATTTTTTTCCAAAACATATAGCTTAGAACTTAGTGAAATTTATGTGGATTCATGTTACCATGCCAGAAGAACTCACTTTCAATAATGCTGCTATTGTAACCAAAGGTTTTGTTTTACCAATAATAGGAAAGCAGGTAGAAGGGTTGAAGCTACGAATGAGTGAGGGTCAGTGTCTAACGCCTTGCTTCTTTTTTCGCAAACAAGTGAAAGGTTAAACTTGTCCTTCGCCAATCTTCAGCATGTACAGTATGAAAGAAATTTGGAAGAACGTTGTTTTTCTGGGAATTACAACCTATCTCAGATTAGCGTGTTTAACATCCGCATACATATTCTCTTTTTTTCTAAAATACGTCAACTAAACTTGAGAAGTCTCATAATCGAGGAGATTTTATTTTCGAGTAAATACGATGTTATTTTTGCAGATTCACCATCTCTGCAGAGGTGGCACTGAAATCAAACCCAAAAATACGAGGCAACTAATGTTAAGAAATTGGCAATTTAGAACTAAAACAGTTCGATGGTTTGAGTCTGACCATAGGAAAAACGACAAATACTGTAGTATTTTGCTTCTATAAGTAAATCCCAACAGCTTCTCTTACTATCTAAGGCCGCAGTCAGACATACCACAGCGACGCGCGGGACTCCCAAACAATTCCTGTTTTTTTTCAGACGCTCCCACTGCTGGAGCTGCCTAGAGGCCGATAAAAGGTTTCAGTCCACACGAAGTAATGTTTCCTTTCATCAGGCGATCTGTCAGGTACCACGAAACGCAATAAAGCCTACAAAAATCCTAAAATATTAAAAAAAAAATCTGGTGTGTTGCACTCACATGACTCTCTCTATTCTTGTACTAACCTTTCCTACAATCTCTTATTCCTATATCTTCTTCGTGTTAGTTGAGATAAACATTTGTAGAAATTATCTTATTGCTTATTTCCTTGTAGGTGCAAGAGGAATGTTAGAATACAGTAGGCTTTGTGCGATAGTCAAATCTTTTAAAGCTTTGAGATTCTGATATCTTTTCACACTTAACATATAAAAAAAATGAGCAACGATGTTCCATTTCACGAAAGTTTTAAGTTTTCCGAAACTCGCACACATAACAAGGAATATCTCCGAAATGGTTCACCCTACAAGAAAACTTATTGTGACATAAATTGTGTATTTTAGCAAGATCTACATTGTTTGTATAGTATGATTTGGTCTATCTCTAACGGTTTACCAGTTATGCAAAAGTCGTCCAGAGTAAATACGACTACAGGAGCTATAGCCAGAAAATTCAAGATATACATTTCATTTTTCATCAAAATATCTCAAACATATGACGATTTTAATCAAAATCATTAGAGCCATTTTCAAGAAAATCAAAATTTTCGAAAAATTTTCCATGTAAAGCGTAGTTTAGAGTGAGGCTATTTTCTTCAAAATCTTCGTGTCGCATCCTTGAAAGACATTAAACTTAAATACCAACTTTGGTTTTTAAATTACTTTTCGTTTTTGAGTTATGCTCTCCACAGACTGACACACAGCTTGACACACAGACAGCACACGGACCTTTTTCTAATTTTTTTTTTTTTTTTTTTTTTTACTAGTAGAGAAAGTAAAAATAGAATGAAAGGTAAGATACTCCAGCTTTCTCCTAATCACCGAAAATGTCACAAAAAATCCAAGATCAGAGTAGGCGTTCGACGGAAACCAAACCCGTTACAACGAAGCTATCTATTAGTAAGTTTAATCACATTTGATTCAATAGCTCATATTTGGATAAGCCGGTAGCTTCACCTCTGATGGATTAGGATCATAGGACTTTAAAGGAGAAGAGATGACAAATTTGCGAATAGCAGCCGAAGAAAAGGTACGAACCACTTTGGACAATAAGAATGAAAATACAGAAAACAAAAGAGACAGAGGATGAGTACGAAAAATAGAGCTTCTGGAGGACAATCTTTCCGATAACCAATAAATGCTAAAAATTAAGATTCTTGCTAGTTTAGAACAGTTAATGTACCACTGATATTAAGAGACTGTAAAGTAGCAGAAAGGAAAGTTTTAAAACGTGAAACAATCCTCAACCAACTTACTTGGCTAGCTACAAACAGACAAATAACAAAACTTCTTAAAGAATTTTCATTGAAGATAAATGAACTGCAGTAAAGTATACAAATTCATCTACGTTATGTTACATATACAAGAACTGCTACCGAAATTACTCTCTGGTAAGATTAATAATTGCATAAACATATGACATGGTCTGCTCTTTTGATACCCTCCAAGGGTTGTGTTACAGTCACATGACTTTCCTTACTCTGTAGTAACCATCCCTACAAACTTATTCCTGTATCTTCTTTGTGTTCGTTGAGATAAACATTTGTACAAATTATCTTATTGCTTATTTCCTTGTAGGTGCAAGGAGGATCGCTTTGAGCGATAGTCACATTTTTTAAAGCATTGAGGTTCCGTTCTCTTTGCACACTTAACATATACAAAATGAACAACGATGTTGCATTTGACGAAAGTTTGCTTTCCGAAACTGACACACATAACAAGGAATATTTCCGAAATGGTTCACTGTACAAAAAAATTTATTTGGACATAAATCATGTGTTTTAGTGAGATCTACATTGTTTGTACAGTAAGAGTTTATCTCTTACAGTTTACCAGTTATTTAAAAAGTCATCCAGAATAAACAGGACTACATAGGCTATAGCCAGATAATTCAGTATAGACATTTCATGTGTCATAAAAATACCTTAAACACATGTCACTTTAATCAAAATCGTTAGCTATTTTCAAGAAAATCAAATTTTTCCATATAGAGGGTAATTTGAGGCGTTGAGCGCAACAGTGGCCCAACCACTAAATGTACATAATGGAGATAATGGAGTGTAAAAAATATCTGTGACTTGAAAGTTCTTATTGACTTTAATAACTAAGCAGGAGTCATGATATTTGGAAATTTAAATCAATATAGCACCGACATTGTGATACATAGTTTACATACATACAGGAAGGTTGGGCCACTGTTTCTATCCAGGAAGCCAGATTCAATTCCATGCAATAACACACTTCTCATGCCATCTGTCGGCGGTTGTAGAAATGTAGTATAGGCCACTACTGCTCTCCTAGATTTTGCTATGGGGAACATGTCTGTGCTAATAACTCAGTTTCTGAATTTTTGTGGGTTGGGCCACTGTTGCGCTCAACCTCATTTTGGGTGAAGCAATTTTGTTCAAAATCTTCGTGTCGCAGCCTTGAAAGACATTGAACTTGAATACCAGCTTTGGTTTTTAACCGACTTTCCGTTTTTGCGTTATGCTGTCCACAGACTGACACACACACATAGTTTTTCTAAAAATGCTTCTTTTGGATTTAGGGGGCTCAACATATTCCCGGTTAAATCTCAAAATCGAATTTTTGGGTAGAATACAATATTTCCTCTACTTACCAGTAGAGAAAGTAAAAATAGGATGGTATTAAACAGGGAAACGAGGCGGCACTGAACGAGAAAGTTTACAAAAGAAATCCACTCACTTTAGATGAACTTAAAAGTAATATTTGTCAGTAAATTGCTATCATTTCTTAAAAAGGCAATATTTTCAGCAGGTCCGTGAAATGCTTGAACAACGAAAGGAGACAATTTCAACATCTCCTTGCTTGATATGCGTGAGTAATTTGCTTTATGTGTTATGTTATGGTGTGTTATATATAATTTATGCGAACAAACATTACAATAATTACTGCGGACACTGCAGACACAGTAACCGCCTCGCCGGTCGACTGCACACCACAAAACCGGTCCCGCCAGGCATTGTTAAGCCTGGATGATGTAATCACTTCCTACAAGTCATCAGGTACGTATGATTTCAGTTCTCAATTAAAGCGAAACGGCGATCACAGGCAAGATAACAATGGCCTGATACCAGATGTTTATGTTCAACGCATTCAAAAAAGCTATGTAGTTCACCTGCGACAGTGTTTTTAGTATGACATAGTTGTGTGATCAATAAGTCCAATAAAATGAAATTTGTAAAATGGCGCTTGACCCCTTTAGAAAATGTAGATCTAAGATTATCCATATTTCTGCACTTATGTTCCTAACAGCCTTGTAAGGACAAGCCACATATACAGAGTTAGTACTTAGTACTTCTGCTTGGTCATTTATAGTGTCATTTTATTATATACATTGCTGTTTATGAAAATTGCAACACTGTTTGTCCAACAAGATCAGTTTTGCTCCAAATATAATCAGCAAAGATCTGTCAAACAACGTGAAAACTTTAAAGTGCCAATATGCTTTGTCAATGTCAAAAATAAGCAATATTAGTATGTGAGAGTTCAAACCGGGCAGAAGCGGTTTTGTCATATCGTAAAAATTCAGCTCGTACGAAACATGCTTATATGATGTGTGGAAGCATTGATAGAAAAAGGTTGTACGTAGCAATGCAATATGACCACAGCACGGAATGACTGCGTTCTTGTCCGCATGGCCGTAACGTACCTCACAGCTTCATCTACAGCGTTAGCTCGATGCTGGAGCTCTGCAACAGGTGTAAATCTGTCTGCTACACGATTCGTCACCATCTGCTGCGGACTGGACTGATTGCATAATGCCAGGGATCGGCAAACATATACTCAATGAGGGGTGAGTATGACGTCTCAACATGCAACCCGCAATACACATGACGTAATGTAGAACAGGGGATGGCATTGACCTTCGTTCAGTGTCAGTGCTGGACTCGCTCGCTACAGAGTACATTAAGGAATAGTACACATACTTGAATCCAGCTACGAGTGGTTTACGATACTTTAGGTAGGCCTAGATATTTGAGCAATATATTTCAATTCACTTTCATTTGCAATGTACCATGAAAAGCTACTGATATATCACAAGTAGCCACTCTCAGGATAGCACGCAAATTAACATCTGTTAATCGAGATACAAGATTTTGTTTGGATTCAGTTTCTTTCCTTCTACTTATTTCTTAAATGCTTAAGATAATTCTGTCCCTATTGTATGTTCCCTAAGTGGAATGACTTCAAGCATATATTCTTGTATCGAGGGGTTGTTAGTGACTCCACGAGTGAAAATTACCAATTGTGCTGTGTCAACGTTGTCAGTGCTTTTATCCAACGCGAGAGAAACGGCTATAAATTCCTGGACCTCGGTTTGTAGCCTTTTTTCGGTTATTTCTGCTATTTTATGTATCCTTCTCAGTATGGTTCGTGGTGATAATGCAATATTACTAAAAATATCATATTGTTCAGGGAAAATTATGCTGGCAACTTTACTCTCACATTTTTAATGAAATCTCCATCAGTAAAACACTTCAGTGACTGAGCAATCCCCAAAGCAACAGCATAGCTGGCGTGAAGTTGTTTATCAGTTGTGATATTTGAATTAATATTAGGTGTATTATCTGAATATTGCTCTTTGAGCTGTTGCAGTTGGTTCGTCCGATCTAGATCTGAAAAAAAAAATGAATCAACGACATTACGTCAGTGTTATGCTACTTTAAATCGTGGTATAAATTTATGAATACATGTTTGTCTATAATTGTATGGTGATCTTATGACATGTATCACAATGCCGCTTGATGTTCCATTGATGAGTGCCTTTTTGAACTTTAGAGCACAACAAACACCTTACGTTCCTTACATGATGAGAGAAGAAATAATCAAAGTGCTATTCTAGATATCAAATTTAATAGACCAGGAATAATTAGATGCGCTCTAAAGCATGTCTTAGTATTAAATTACACTTTGACAGACATGTTTAGAAGTGCAGGTAAATACGAGAGGACAGTTCGCCCGTGATCGGTGTGTATGAAGTGCCAGTTAAGGCTGCGAGGGGGAGACAGAGTAAGCGCTGCCCCGTGACACGTCAAAGTTGCGAGGCCTCATTGAGTACATAATGACATTACGTCGCCTTCCATTGCACAGAAAGCATTAGTTTATGTGCTTAGTATTTCAAGGCCGGTATCCACTTGGAATAAAGTATCTTCCGGACTTGTAGGCCGTGGTCGACGAGTAGGAATTGCTCCTGGCGTTTTTCTGAAATCTGCGTTGAACATATCAGAGGACCCAACGATTATGCTCAATGCAGATTTGAGGGAAACGTCAGGAGTAATTCCTACTCGTCGACCACGGCCTACAAGTCCGAAAGATATTTTATTCCATTTGTTTATTTGCATGTACCTAATTTCCAGTATAAACTTCATTTCAGGCATGCGTTTCCTTCTTGGTGTTGTAATTTTCACTTCAGCCAGAATGACTTAGATGTGTAACGTCTCTGCATTTGACCTTGTGTGCAAATGATTGCGATATTACACCCAAATTCTTTCTCCCACACTGATTTGTTATTTTTGTCACATAAACAAATCAAATTGGATAGGTTATATTCATCTAATTCATTAATTGTGTGCAATAATAATGTGTTTACATCAGCTTTTTATCAATCCTGCAGTCAATTTTCATAAACTGCATAAAATCAACAACAAACAAAAAATGTTTATAGGGTTTATTACATAGCATAATGAAAATTCTGATATCAACATTCAAATGACTATCATCGACATATATGCATATATGCATTAAACGTTACACTATTCGTAATACGATATATTTTCCTTGGGAATAATTTTAAATCGAGTTAGTTGAACATGAAACGCTAATAAAATGATTATTCATTTTTGCATTTGTTTTCTGCAAAGCAAGGTAACGAGAGAGGAAGACGGCAAAAATTATAAACTTTCAAGATAACCCTCAAGATGGAGCATTTCAATAACGAATATTTCGAAAGTGGCTAATACTACGAAAAACGTTATGTATCACGAACTGTTATTTTAACCATCTCAACATTTTTTCCACTAGGAAGCTTAAGTTTATCCTTCAAGATTCAATTAATATTCAAAATTACATAATCAAATAAGTGAGATTTTATAGTCTATACACACAAAATTCAACATATGTGTTTTATATGTGTAAATATCTTAAACTTGCGGCATTTTCACCAAAAAAGTACTTTTAAGAGCATCCAAAACAATGAAAAGTTTTGCATTCAAAGACATTTAATCAACTTGTCATTGTTCACAGACATAGGCGGGCAATTGTGCACGCAGTCCCTTTCCTAATTTAAAAAAGACATTGTTTACATACACATCACTTTCTCTACCCATTCTTCAACAATCTATACTTATAAACTGTTGTTCTTCTATTTGCTTCAAGGCTGGCCGCTATGTAATAGCTTTGAAATTCCGCTTCCTTTGCTTGACTTTTCATTTGAAAATTCAAACCAATAATAAGAATATTTCAGTAATGGTTAACTTGATATAAAAATGTATTCTTTAATAACATCTACAATTTTTGGGCAGTAAGATGTTACCCATCCCGTATGGTTCACCACTTATGCAAAATTCGTCCAGAATGAAGGACATCAGAGGCTTTTCCCCAAAAATTAAAAAAATGCATTTCATTTCGCGTGAAAGAATTTTAAACTTTGCTAATTTAATGAAAATCGTAAGAGGCATTTTTTGGGAAAATCAAATTTTGACAAAAGTTTTCCATATAAGGGATAGTTTGCGGTTGGGGGATTTTGTTGACGAACTTAGCGTCACATCCTTGGAAAATAATAAATTTGGGTAATGAGGTTGGTATTTAACTGGCTTTTATTTCTTAAGTTATTATGTTCAAAGTCGCACGCACACTCTCTCTTAAACACACACACCACACACACCACACACACCACACACACCACACACCACACACACCACACACACCACACACACCACACACCACACACACACACCACACACACCCACACACACACCACACACCCCCACACACACCACACACCACACACACCACACACACCACACACCCCACACACCTCCCACACACACCACACACACCACACACCCCCCACACCCCACACACCTCCCACACACACCACACACCCCCCACACACCCCCCACACCCCACACACCTCCCACACACACCACACACACCACACACCCCCCACACCCCACACACCTCCCACACACACCACACACACCACACACCACACACACCACACACCCCCCACACACACCACACACCCCCACACCCCACACACCTCCCACACACACCACACACACCACACACCCCCCACACCCCACACACCTCCCACACACACCACACACACCACACACCCCCCACACCCCACACACCTCCCACACACACCACACACACCACACACCACACACACCACACACACCACACACACCACACACACCACACACCACACACCCCACACACCACACACCACACACACCACACACACCACACACCCCCCACACACACCACACACCCCCCACACCCCACACACCTCCCACACACACCACACACCTCCCCCCACACCCCACACACCTCCCACACACCCCACACACACCACACACCCCCCACACCCCCCACACCCCACACACCTCCCACACACACCCACACACCACACACCCCCCACACCCCACACACCTCCCACACACACCACACACACCACACACCACACACACCACACACACCACACACCACACACACCACACACACCACACACCCCCCACACACACCACACACCCCCCACACCCCACACACCTCCCACACACACCACACACACCACACACCCCCCACACACACCACACACACCACACACCACACACACCACACACACCACACACACCACACACCACACACACCACACACACCACACACCCCACACACCACACACACCACACACCACACACACCACACACCCCCCACACACACCACACACCCCCCACACCCCACACACCTCCCACACACACCACACACACCACACACCCCCCACACCCCACACACCTCCCACACACCCCACACACACCACACACCCCCCACACCCCACACACCTCCCACACACACCACACACACCACACACCCCCCACACCCCACACACCTCCCACACACACCACACACACCACACACCACACACACCACACACCCCCCACACCCCACACACCTCCCACACACACCACACACACCACACACCCCCCACACCCCACACACCTCCCACACACACCACACACACCACACACCCCCCACACCCCACACACCTCCCACACACACCACACACACCACACACCCCCCACACCCCCACACACACACCACACACACCACACACCCCACACACCACACACACACCACACACACCACACACACACCACACACACCACACACCACACACACCACACACCCCACACACCCCCCACACCCCACACACCTCCCACACACACCACACACACCACACACCACACACACCACACACCCCACACACACCACACACCACACACACCACACACACCACACACCACACACACCACACACACCACACACACCACACACACCACACACCCCACACACACCACACACCACACACCCCACACACACCACACACACCACACACACCACACACCACACACACACCACACACACCACACACCCCACACACACCACACACACCACACACACCACACACACCACACACACCACACACACACCACACACACCACACACCCCACACACCCCACACACACCACACACCCCACACACCCCACACACCCCACACACACCACACACACACCACACACACCACACACACCACACACCCCACACACACCACACACCCCACACACACCACACACACCACACACCACACACACCACACACCCCACACACACCACACACACCACACCCCACACACACCACACACCCCACACACCACACACACACCCCCCACACCCCACACACCACACACACCACACACCCCACACACACCACACACACCACACACCACACACACCACACACCACACACCACACACACCACACACACCACACACACCACACACACCACACACCACACACACCACACACCCCACACACCACACACACCACACACCACACACACCACACACACCACACACCACACACACACCACACACCACACACACCACACACACCACACACCACACACACCACACACCACACACACCACACACCACACACACCACACACCACACACACACCACACACACCACACACACCACACACACCACACACACCACACACCACACACACCACACACACCACACACCACACACCCCACACACCACACACACCACACACCACACACACACCACACACCCCACACACACCACACACACCACACACCACACACACCACACACCCCACACACACCACACACACCACACACCACACACCACACACACCACACACACCACACACACCACACACCACACACACCACACACACCACACACACCACACACCCCACACACACCACACACACCACACACACCACACACCACACACACCACCCACCACACACACCACACACCCCACACACACCACACACCCCACACACCACACACACCACACACCCCACACACACCACACACACCACACACCACACACACACCCCCACACCCCACACACCTCCCACACACACCACACACACCACACACCACACACACCACACACCCCACACACCACACACACCACACACCACACACACCACACACACCACACACCACACACACCACACACCCCACACACCCCACACACACCACACACCCCACACACCACACACACCACACACACCACACACCATACACACACCACACACACACCACACACACCACACACACCACACACACCACACACCACACACGCCACACACCCCACACACCACACACGCCACACACGCCACACACACCACACACACCACACACCACACACCATACACACACCACACACACACCACACACACCACCACACCACACACACCACACATCATACACACACCACACACCCCACACACCATACACACCACACACCCCACACACCACACACACCACACACACCACACACCCCACACACCCCACACACCCCACACACCACACACACACCACACACCCCACACACACACCACACACACACCACACACACACCACACACACACCACACACACACCACACACACACCACACACACACCACACACACACCACACACACCACACACACACCACACACCACACACACACACCACACACCACACACACCACACACACACCACACACACACCACACACACACCACACACACCACACACACCACACACACACCACACACCACACACACCACACACACACCACACACCACACACACACCACACACACCACACACCACACACCACACACACCACACACACACACACACACCACACACGCCACACACACCACACACACACCACACACACCACACACACACCACACACACCACACACACCACACACACACACACACACCACACACACACACACACACCACACACACCACACACACCACACACACCACACACACCACACACACACACACACCACACACGCCACACACACCACACACACACACACCACACACCACACACACACACACACACACCACACACACACACACACACCACACACTCACCACACACACCACACACGCCACACACACCACACACGCCACACACACCACACACACCACACACACCACACACCCCACACACACCACACACCCCACACACGCCACACACGCCACACACCCCACACACACCACACACACCACACACACCACACACGCCACACACACCACACACCACACACACACACACACCACACACGCCACACACACCACACACGCCACACACGCCACACACGCCACACACGCCACACACACCACACACACCACACACGCCACACACACCACACACGCCACACACACCACACACACCACACACACCACACACACCACACACACACCACACACACACACCACACACACCACACACACCACACACACCACACACACCACACACCACACACCACACACCACACACACCACACACACCACACACACACCACACACACACCACACACACACCACACACACACCACACACACCACACACACCACACACGCCACACACACACCACACACACACCACACACACACACCACACACGCCACACACGCCACACACGCCACACACGCCACACACCACACACACCACACACACACACGCCACACACACGCCACACACACGCCACACACACACCACACACACCACACACACCACACACACCACACACACACACCACACACACCACACACACCACACACACCACACACACCACACACACCACACACACCACACACACCACACACACCACACACACCACACACACCACACACACCACACACACCACACACACCACACACACACACCACACACACATCACACACACACCACATTCACACGCCACACACACCACACACCACACACACCACACACACCACACACGCCACACACACACACACGCCACACACACACCACACACACACACCACACACACCACACACACCACACACACCACACACGCCACACACACCACACACCACACACCACACACACCACACACGCCACACACGCCACACACACCACACACGCCACACACGCCACACACACCACACACGCCACACACACCACACACGCCACACACGCCACACACGCCACACACGCCACACACACCACACACGCCACACACACCACACACGCCACACACACCACACACCACACACACCACACACACACACACCACACACGCCACACACGCCACACACGCCACACACACCACACACGCCACACACGCCACACACACCACACACGCCACACACACCACACACGCCACACACGCCACACACACCACACACGCCACACACACCACACACGCCACACACGCCACACACACCACACACGCCACACACGCCACACACGCCACACACGCCACACACACCACACACGCCACACACACCACACACACCACACACACCACACACACACCACACACGCCACACACACCACACACGCCACACACACCACACACACACACCACACACCACACCCCACACACCCCCCACACCCCCCACACACCACACCCCCCACACCCCCCACACCCCACACACCCCCCACACACCACACCCCCCACACCCCCCACACCCCCCACACCCCCCACACCCCCCACACACCACACCCCACACACCCCACACACCCCCCACACCTCCCACACCCCCCACACACCACACCCCCCACACCCCCCACACCCCACACACCCCCCACACACCACACCCCCCACACCCCCCACACCCCACACACCCCCCACACACCACACCCCCCACACCC
>CM060970.1:123181838-123339338 GCA_030765045.1 Tenodera sinensis
TAGTACTGGTAAGTATTCCACCCAAAAATTCGATGTCGAGGTCTGTGTCTGTGTCTGTGGACAGTATAACTCAAAAACGAAAGGTCGGTTATAAACCAAAGTCGGTATTTAAGTTTAATGTCTTTCAAGGATGCGACACGACTATTTTGAAGAAAATAGCCCCACCATAAACTACCCTTTATATGGAAACTTTTTCGAAAATTTTGATTTTCTTGAAAATTGCTCTAACAATTGTGATTAAAATGTCATATGTTTGAGATTTTTATGACAAATAAAATGTATATCTTGAATTTTCTGGCTATAGCCCCTGTAGTCATATTTACTCTGGACAATTTTTGCATAACTGGTAAACCCTTAGAGATAGACCAAATTATACTATACAAAAAATGTAGATCTAGCTAAAATACACAATTTGTCTCAATAAATTTTCTTGTAGGGTGAACCATTTCGGAGATATTCCTTGTTATGTGTGTGAGTTTCGGAAAACTTAAAACTTTCATGAAATGGATCATCGTTGTTCATTTTTTATATGTTAAGTGTGCAAAGACAGCAGAATCTCAAAGCTTTAAAGCATTGGACTGTCGCACAAAACCTACTGTATTCTAACATTCCCCTTGTACCTACAAGGAAATAAGCAATAAGATAATTTGTACAAATGTTTATCTCAACTAACACGAAGAAGATATAGGAATAAGAGTTTGTAAGAATTGTTAGTACAAGAGTAGAGAAAATATGTTTGTCCCTTAGTATTAAATGTAGTGGATTCTATGCTGAAAATGTGATCTATTGTTGATCTACTTACTCTAAATCCTACCTGTTTTTTCCGGTTCTAAATCATTGTATTTTATTTCTAGCAAATGCTTAATAATTTTTCCATACAGCTAATGTACTGTTCCCCAATAATTTTTGCAATTGTCTTTTCTTCCTTTTGTGTTGTGGTTTAAATATATCTTATTTTCCAATCTGCTGGAATATCTTTTCCGTTTAAATATTTTTCAAATAGACATTTCAAAATTTCGAACTTACCTGTTTCATGTTTTAGTATTTCCTTTTCCGGGTGACCTTCTGCCTTCAATAACTTTACTGCATTTTTCATTATTTCCAGGTCTAGATGTATATATTCACTCAGTTGCTCGTCAAATTCCTCCTCCATAGGATTTATATAGTGTTCTCTATTTTCTGTTAATAATTCTTTGAAGTATTTAACCCAAATTTGGAAGTTAATGTATTTATTAAACCCTTCTTTGTCATTTTTCCTGATTTTTTTATAGTTTTCCATGCTTCTGTACTTCTTTTCCCTCCTTTGTATAACATCCCATACATAAGTAAGATTTAAAAACCCTGAATTCACATTTGGAAAACTTAGTCAAGGCCCCATTTCGGTCTTTTGTACCCGGGCCTCTGAGAAGCTGTCACTGAAGAACTCTCTGAACCTGTGTTGCAGATGAGCCGGTGTGCAGTGCAGGTCAACAGAAGGTGTACGGAGCTGGTAGGCATGAAGAAGTACGTGTTATATGTGACGTCGATGCAAATCCTCCAGCAGGATTGTTCCGTTGGTCCTTCAACAACTCCGCCATTCAAGCAGGCCTGGAAATAGGAAGCGTTTCTACCGAACCTGGAGGTGGTCGCAGCATTGCCACCTACATTCCTACCTCGGAACGTGATTATGGTACTCTCCTGTGTTGGGGACGCAACGATCTAGGTTCCCAGGCACAGCCATGTGTGTTTCACGTCGTACCTGCCGGTAAGAAACTCCCAAAATGTAAGGTACAATAGTATACAATGACACACAAATTCCAACCTTCAACGGCTGAATTTCAAAGGTAAGTGGCAAGTGAATAGCGTCATAACTAAAAGGTACAGAGATAATAAGAAAAAGCAAGATCACTTTTAAAGAAAATAAGAAAACTACCTTAACGAAAGCGTTGTTGATTCCTCCCAGTAGAAATATTTTCCTTGAGTTTGATCCCGAATTTTTCTTGGGTATGCCTTCAAAGTCAGGTAAATTGCATCCGAAGTTGTTCCCTTTTAACTTCCATGCTTTCCCCTTAGTGGGATTAAAAGTGCAACAAATTTAAGAAGTCATGTGGATATGTGAAGCACTAAATGACGGTCTTAAAGAAATTACTCGTACTAAATGAATTCTGCATTACACGAGGCGCCAAGATAGGCTTGTAGATATGTAAGTCAGTTATGGGTGAGGAATTCTTCGGCATGTCACTAGAGTTGAAAATGGTCTTTATGAAAAATTATATCTTTTTGGCCATCATCCGAGCTCTATACAAAAATATGAAACCCATTCAACAAGAAGTCAAGATATCAACAAGCTATTACAGCAGTTGGGAAATCTGAAGAAAAATATTTTCCAATTAATCCCAGCACATGTGGGGATGGAAGGCAATGAGATAGTGGATGCGCTGGCAAAAAGGGCGCTACATGTATATGAAAACAAAACCCATTACAATCAACTAAGCGAAGTGGCTCATCATAAATGGAAAATGCCAATCAAGGAAGCTTGTCAGTAAAAGGAAAAAAGTGGGACAAAATCAATGACTTAAGGCTCAGCACCCTATGTAAAATGGGAATATACCAGACGGAAGAGTGTGTCATCTGCAAGGAGCCTGGAACAAGAATGAATTCTGATCACCTGCATTGCATCGGACTTGATCCCAATCCACAGAAACAGAAGGAATTGCCAGTATTATGTTGGACCGCCGGTAGCAAAATGGATTAAAGAGAAAGAATATAATAAACGCTAGTACTTTCAACTATTGACTCACTTGTAAATTTATTTTAAGTCTATGTTATTGGTTATTACATGTATTGCATTTATATTTCTATATTTGTATTAATTTCAGTTCATTTGCAATGAGCTGTCGGTTACCTAATGGATTAAAGTTCAATAAAGCCATATGTAAAACATATATTATCTTATCAGCATCTGCTCACCTCTTCTGTCTTTCTACAAGGTAGGTAGCTGTTTCACTGAACGTTTTATCATAATTGAAACCATGAATCAACACTTACACATGTTTTGTGAACACTTAAAATCTGTCTTCAGGTATTTCACTTCATATAAGTGTTATTGGGTTCTATTGTTGTTGTAACTAATTAGTGAGATTCTTCTTTCACCTTAAATTCAATTGTTTTATTCCATCGCTCTTAGTTTTATCATGTTCGTTTGGCGCTAACTCTGTCACAAGGTTAACTAAGTACAAAGATACTGAGAAAGAAGATGTAAAAGATGGAAATTATGAAACTTTAGGTCTAGCTAAGAACATTTACTAATACAAAAATGCTGCTTTCACAGGAGCCTTTGTGAGCTTCTGTAATCACTGCAATGTACCTTAATTTTGTAAATTAGGATAAAAACCATATTTTCTGTCCCTGTTGTGTTAATAGCTCGTAGTGTTTTCACTTACGTAGTTCACAGTGAAATGCATTTTCATTGCAGGCTGGGACAACTATCTCCTTCAAGACAATGGAGATTAATTACGTTATTCAATACTGTCTGCAAAATAAATATATGCTCATTTATGTTTTAAGCGAGCTGCTTACATAAACGTAAACAGTTAAAGAAAATATCATTGTTTCAATCACCTTCACAATCCAGTTTTAGGAAAAGAAATTCTGCCACAGCTTCTATGGTATAATGCAAGATATTTGCCTAAGGTTGCCTTTCGGTAGATGGACTGAAAGAGAGCTAATATACATAGGTTGATTGTTTAGTAGTGGTAACAATGCTGTAACAATGCCCTCAAAAAGAGCAAGGCAGTATAATTTATTCCAGAGATAAGCTAGATACCCAATCTCCCCCAGAGCAAATGAACTCGTTCCCCCATTCCATGCACGTATGCAGTAGGAATAATGCAGTTTTGAACAAGCGCTCGCGGAGTACAACCACAATGACTTCAATTCAAGGTCAGAGAGGCTGGTTGCATTCAGCGCTAGAGGTCGTAATGCAAGGTAGTGTGACGAAGGTTTGCAAGAGGTTTGTGGTTAAAGTTCATTACCTTACCGCACAGTAGCAAGGTGGATCAAAGCCTTCCAAACAGGACGTCAAAATGTGACAGACATGCCTCGTCCTGGTGATCCTACAGTAGGGGAACCTTGATCATGGTCATAAGCTGCTGGCAGGCTGAGGTTCAGCCTGAAATATTTTGCTGCGTACCTATTCCCAATAGGGTTTAACCGCAGATAGGAATATATATTGGGAAAGGAATTTTAAGGATGGCGTGTTTGTTGTCCCTTGATGGTTGTCTTTCAGGACCCAGCAAGGTCTGCATCCTGGTGGAATAGGAATAAAAGTTTTAATACTAACACTGGTCAACAGAAAAAACAACATTTTTTCAGTACAGAGATAAAACATGGTGGACCTAACTAATTTGGACTTGCTGATTCTGAAAATGTAGTTAGATTTTTGCCATCACCCGCCAATTCTTTGTTACAGAGGTTTTTGAAGGCCTATGTCTAAAAACAGAGGCTAGGGTGGTCTACATTAAATTGATATAATATATAACATACTGAATACCATAAAACTATCTTACTCTACTGTCCTGGACCTAATGTACATTTTTACAAGAAAAATTGCCACATTCATTTGCCCGGTGATGTTGACGGTGGAGGGTTGGGTCTTTTTGATGACAACTTCCTTCTGTGGGATATATATCCTTCACTCTTCAAAAACCAACAGCAGTCGCTTAACATTGAAGGGTTCCATCTACCTTTATAGCAGTTTTCCATTCGCAAAATTTCCTGATGGAACCTTTCTCCATGTTCGTCACTAACCGCTCACAAATCGGTAGGGAAGAAATCTAAATCAGAATGAAGGAAGTGCATTTTTAGTGATATTCTGTATCCAAGGCTTTTATAGTTCTCTAAAAGAGTTCCCACTAATATATCACTGTTTTCTGCTATTGTATTCCCTAGAAAACCTTCAACGACATCCTTAAAAGAACGCCAGGCTGCAAGTTCTGACTTAATTTTTCTTCGATGTTCTTATGATGCATTAACTTCCTAATTTGTGGCCCAATAAAAATTCCCTCTTTCAATTTTACGTCACTTAATTCAGGGAACACTTCACGTAGATACATGAAACCATTAATATTTTTGTCTATTCCCTTGACAAAATTATTCATAAGGGCGAGCTTAATATGCAATGGGGGAAGGAAAACATTTTGAGAATCCACCAAAGGTACATAAGGAAACAGCAATACTTTGTGAAATCACTTTGGAGACCAGTTAGTAAACCAATCATCTTGAGATCACCCATATTTTCCAATTTTCTTCCTTATACTTAATAGCTTCAAGTATCTCAGACAAATTTCCGTAGTTCACTTTCGTAGTCACAAAGTATCCTACAGGTACAGATGGAAACGTATTACCATTATGCAATAGTACAGCCTTCAGACTTGTCTTGGAAGCGTCAATAAACAAGTGCCACTCAGCAGCAGCTATGGTATGTTTAACTGTTTCATTAATCCTACTACATCACTACAAGTACAAACTTTGTCCACCATATTGTAATATGTCATCAGATCTTTATTACGTTGCCTAAAGTGAGTAATTTTTGTTTCTTCATGAAGCAAGTTCCATTCCTTAAAACGTGAAGATAAAATTTCTGCATGTTCCTTGGATAAATATAAATCACGAACTAGGCCTTTCAGGTCTGCTTGAGTAATTAAATGTGGTCTTTGTTCTGGAAAGTCCTCTTCACTTGATTGACATTGTGATTCCTCATAGTTCGTATATTCATGATCAGAATTAGGAACTTCTTCCCACACTATGAAGGAGTTGAAACTGGCAGGTCTTCACCGTGGAGAACAGGTCTAATTGCTGAAGGTAGGTTAGAGTACTTAATATTCTTATTATTCTTTGATGAAAAGCCACTTACATTAATCAAACAGAAGTAGCAATCATCAACATGATTTTGAGGCACTCACCAGATCATTGGTATGCCAAATGGTAAGTGCACTCTTTCTTTGCAGTTATTTTTTAGTTTAGAATTGCACCTAGTGCAATTTATGTGAGGTGTCCAATCTTTATTCTGATCTTCCAGTTGGCATTTGAAGTATAAATGATACGACGTGTTCAGTAAGTTAGAAATTGGTCGTCTTTGTTTCCTTGTCGTGAATTCACCACATATATAACAAAATGAATCGGGATGGTGTGTACATCCACGTTTTGATTTCTTCATGTTGTATTTTCAATGCCTGCAAAGCACTTTTATGTCGAATAAACTTAGCCAGATCAATTCCTGAAAAGAAAAGAAGAATTCAAAGACTTGAGATAATATAGAAGGAAGAGTAAGCAAATCTATGTGATTGGAGGTTTTAAATACACAATGTAAAATACACTTATGTTACATATTACATTTAAAAAGTAGTTCACATTAAAGTTAAGAACAATAAAGGTCACTGCACTAACTTTTATCATACTCCTTTCAAGCACAAAGCACTTAAAAATTATACAGTAAATTCAACTGTTATGTAACTTGCAGGTTATAACTTTTAATCCTGACGCGATGGACACTTTCTGATTTCACATTTTATGGCACATTACAATATAGAATTAAGTTTTATATGTACTTTGTCTGTACCAAAACCACTGTTAACTACTGTAGTTTGTGAAAGTTCCTTTTAATTTTGGTTGGGAAGAAATTTTGAGAGCCGAACAGCTCTTGAATGGGGCTATATTTCGAGCCCAGCTGTAGCTGCTGGTGGATTTGCTCCTGGGTTATGTGGTAAGCCCGCAAGACATGCGGGGAGCCCGGTAAGACCTAAAGCAACGTGTTCTGGGATCATAGCCCCTAAGAGACCTAATCAGGGCTCTTTGATGTGTTGGTAATTTGGAGTAAATTTTGTTGCCCGGCGCCTAATTTCATCTTCCACGTATGCAGTAAGAGAAGCAGATATGCAGAGCGTTAACGTGTGTTAGTACTGGTGGATCGGAACACCACGATTCGTGGATTGTTCAATATTGCAGGACTGCTGCCCTCGACTGTAGTTAAAATCCTGAAGAAGCGGGATGTGTTTCATGTGTTTTGACTGGAAATAAAAAAATGGCTCGAATATGATGCAGCTCGTACACACTTGGAGCGCTGTGAACGCGAAGATGGTCTTTTTACGGCGAATTATTACTATTGACAACTTAAAAGTTATTTATTAATATACAGAATGACCCAAAAACACCTAAAGCGCTAAGTATGCTGTGGGGGATGGCAAACGCTGTAGCGCATCGAAGTGTGGGATGTATGTACGTTCACATTTCGTTAAGAAACCCAACATCTAGCTGTCTACATCACAAAAGGGCTTCGAACTGTGTACCCCCTACGTCATTGCAAAGCATATATCGGCGATGTTGAGCCTCATGCACGTGACCCAATACATGTTGTTGTCTTTGAAAATTTTCAATCATTCCGTGGACTCCTCTGAGTTACCGGAATTTCATACGCCATACTCTTCGTACAACTCCACAGAAAATAGTCGAGATGTGTCAGATCTGGTGACCGTGCTGGCCATGGAACTGGCGCACCTCTATCAATCCATCGATATGGGTGTGGGAGGCTGATGTGATTCCACACATTTACATCAAAGTGTGCTGTAGCTCAATTTGCCCATTTCTGCAGCGTGTATGTACTGGTGTGTGTCCCACTGCTGTTAAAAACATTATTGTACTGGAAACTACACAAGTAACGCAGTCAGATGTGCACCAAGGATTCTATGGAGGAATGATTTAGCGAATACACAGGCATGCTATGGTCAGGTCGTTCATCCCAGTACACAGATGGCTAAAAGGTTGCATACCTTCCATTTTAAGATACCAAAAAGAATGTTAACAAATTGTCACAACCGTTTGTTCTCAAACTTCCACACTCTCCAGCGTCCAAACCGTACATATCCGGACAAGGGTTCCAATTTGAAAACCGATCAGTTTGCCATCCCGCACAACATTTTAAGTGTTGTTGGTGTTTCTTTGGGACACCCATTATACACATGGCCTGATGCCGGTTCATGGGACACTGCTTTCAGGGTACAATTTTACATGCTCTTAGAGATTATCTCGTTTACAATGATTTTATTACTTTTGACAAGACCTGGGCTAGAGCTTATGAACCACAGCTGAAACGCCAATCAAACGAGTGCCATCATCACGGGTCACCGCGAAAAGTAACTGTTCGGTAGACCAAAATCAACGTGAAGGATATGCTGATCATTGCCTACGACTGGGATGGTATTATCATACGTCCATACTACTTACATTTCTGTAAAATAAGATGCAAATATATCTAAGAAGAAAATGCCGGCAATTCCTGAATGGCCCACCCTTCATTCTGCATGAGAATGCAAGGGTTTCTCTCACCGTGCCGACTCCCTTACATAGGCCAGGAAAATTATCGACAACTTTTCTGGCAAATATACCATTTCTCGAACTCCTCGTAAATAAGCCGGCAGTGGAGTGTTTCTTGAACAGTCTGGAATCGCTTGGCCGCCTTTGTTTTAATTGCTTCATTGTCGCCGGACCGCGTATTTACAAGCAGTGGTGTGAGGTAGGTTGACCTTGAGCATCTCTTTTATGGACGGACTGTCGGTGTCACAAAGAGGAAAGTTACCAAGGTGACGCTTGAAAACGACTAAACTACCCATTCCTGCTTTCATTCCCTCGTTCCTCTGGGAGCCAACTTTTCTGCTCTCAAATATACCACTTCTAAATCATACCACTTAGAGAACACGTTGGAATGACACTGTGAACTTGCACTATCATTGAGGTTATTATATATTTTTATATATGCTGCTTCCCAGGACGTATTGTTGGTAAGAGTGGTATGGTTTGAAAATGTCATTAAGAAGCCTCATCTTCACTTTGGCAAAAAGTAAAAATTTTGAAATAATTTCGTTTAATTTCAGTCGTTACTTTTATCTTCTTCGCTCAAGCATTAGACATTTCTGTCTGCAGCAATCTACATTTCTGTTCGTGGTACTTTTATTTTACCTTCCAATATTTCTTTTCCCTATAGGTTTGTAATTATTAAACTGGAATTGCATCGCTGTCTATTCATTCTTTTAATGACTTATCCACTTAGTTTTATATTCATTAATTTTTTCACTCAGATTGTATATGTCTAATTCCTTTCTTATGCGTTCATTTCTTTTGGCGTCTGTTCTCTCATTCCCTGTCACTGCTCTTAAAAACGTCATTTATCTCCTTTTGTTCTTCTCTGTCGTAATCCATGCCTCTCCCATACAATAATTTAGGCACTGATATTACTTCAAAAATGTTGATATCGTATCCTTTCTTGCTTTGTTTTTACACATCTTTTATAGTGTCATTAAAATAGTTATAAACTTTCATTTCTTAATTGATCAGTTTGTGTTTTATATGAAATATTACATCCTAAAAACTTAAATCAACCACCTGCTCCACAATGTTATCTTCTATAAAAGTTCTTTATCTTATATCGTTCTCGTATCTTACATCGCTGTGTATATATTAGTTACCTATAGTAATACCAGGCGAGTCAGCTGCCCCTTATTTTCTGGAAGGTAGGCCACCCATCAAACGGCAAGTGCACCTTAGCATAGTTTCGCGCTTACTAAAACGTATTGCTTGACGTTCTTGGAGAGACGAAAGCGCAAAATTTAGAGAAATAGCTGCTTAAGAGACAGAACGTACTCCTTGCTAAAGTAGGCCTCAAAAACATTCGACTCATTAACTAACATCCAATTCCGGGTTTCCAGCCCATTTTAGAAACCTTTTATTAGAGTAAACATAGCAAAGCATTTCAGCAAATGCCCCTGATAAAATGGATCTATCAAATGAGTACCCTAGCAACATCAAATAAAAAGAAAATGGCAGATTCTTAAGACTGGGTTGGTTACAAGAAATTACGATACGCGACTTACCCACCATGGACCCGTACAGTCAAAACGCACGTTATTAAATAACGGTTTACTTAAATTTTGACGTAAATTACGTCTCGTACATGTCAAATAATATGCACAATAGCCTTTTTCATTTAAGTAATAATATTAAAACGCCCATAAAAGGGTTAAAACTGTCTTAAAAGGCTAAATTAGGCACAAAAAGTCGCGAGCTGGTAATGACATAGCACCTGATATGCAGCTTTTCCGGTAGAACTCGGAGTCAAGCATTCAAATAGCTGGATAGAGTTATAACTGTGTTCTGTGCGCTAACCTCAGGGACATGGGTTCGCATCTCGACGTTGTACATTTCTTTCCTGCTCATCAAAATTTGAAACCCAATTCACAACCTAATTTTGAAGTCGCTGACGCTTTAGGGCTTTATGATTTAAATCGTTTTTGGTTGTCTACATTTTGTAATAGAATAGATATAATGACATGTATGCTGCCACGATATTTTTTGACAGTCCTTCACGATGTATTCGACAAACGAGTACAGGGATGCGCTTTTGATCCACGGAGAAGCAAGAGCCAAGCACAAGCAGCTCAGTATCCATACCAGGAGAGATATCCTGATATACAACAACACTATAAGATGGACCTAAAACAATAACGAATTAAAATAAAAGCAGCCTTAAACACAATAATTGTTCAACCAATTTTGTTGATGCATATTAACATTCGAACCGCCTCTACAGCACACGGATTACTTACGAATCGTGTGCTCGTTCCAACTGAGCTACCTAGAAATTCAGAAATAAACATTCCGTTTAACATCTATATGTTAAATACCTGGATAGAATCTAGCATGGGGGCTGATGTTTTCATATCAGAGTATAAAATCGGATTGCATAAAACTTGGAAAATTAGGGGGAGCTGACGCATTTGGTATATGTAATGCATTCTTTAATATAAGTTTAAATTGGGTATTAATTTGTAAATTGCATGTTCCATTGACACCAAGCTGTAACTTAAGGTAAGTAATTACAATTTCTTCTCATACAACATTAACCCAATTGTAGTTGTATTAATTGTTTGAAGGTAAATACTTCTTTTGTCAAACAAAGATCTCATTCGTACTGTGGTGGTAACATGTGTGACAGGAAAGCCTGACTCGCCAAGGAACTGTGCACTAGTGAACAGGACAGCTAATCTAGTTCAAGTGGTGTGCGTGAAGGGTTTCGACGGCGGCTTGCCCCAGGAGTTCACCATGGAACTTTACTCCGCCGATCACCGCCGTCTCATTTCCAACGTTACTTCCCGCAGTAAACCTGAGTTCACTGCCACAGGCCTCGAAGCCGGGGCGGGCTACTTCGTGTCCATCTACTCCAGCAACGGTAAAGGTCGCAGCGCAGCTTTTACTCTTCCAGTCACCACTCTCAAATCAACCCACCAGGAGCCAAGGAGAACAACACGTAAGTTGCAATAAAAGTTTACCTTTTATATCCTTATTACAAGGACTTGCCACAATATGTTGAACGATTATAACAGGGATGCCATTAACTGTCACCTATGAGCCACTTCCCCTACTCAGCTGTGTACCTCCCTCCATACCAGTACGCTACACGGTGCAGTTCAAACTATTAAACAGTATCGGACGGGCGTCCAAAACGACTACGCAAGCATTTCATCAAGAATGGGAAGAAGATTATCCCTGTATTCTATATAATGAAAGCCCATTTTGTTTAATTTGTGATTATTCATTATACGATGCATCTCAGTTTAATATTAGAAGCCATTTTAGCAAAAGAGAAGAACATATCAGTGGATACGGCAAGATCAATATATCAGTATGTTTATGTGTTTTCTTAAAACATAATTACTATTATAACTTTGATATAATCAATATTATCAAGCTAAACTTTAATTAATATATGTTGGATGAGAAAATACTACTCTGTCACATTTTTCAACATTATACCATTTGTCATATAGGACACCCTCGACAACAGAGTGTGGAGGAATTAAAATCCCAGCTCTCAAATAGACCCAAGCCGTCACAAACTTCCAGCAACGCCATTCAACAATCTGTTAGGACCAGTTACCATATTTCAAAATTCAATCATGTGAAAAGCAGATCCAGTCCTACATTAATTTAGTTTGTATTCTACAGCTAAATTCTTTGGCTTTAAAATCTCATTTAAATAAATTGGTAATGAGCAGGGTTAAGATTTTTAGGTGTGCACCTTTTTTCTTAGGGTAAATTTAAGCTCTTCGGAAAGATACCACAATGTGAAATTTTGTTTCTAGTTGCCAAAATAGGCATTTTTTCATGCATCTTTTTCCTTTTTGGGGTACCTTTACCCCTTTTTCCGCCAACCATGCCCATAATCCACTTTTCTCCTTTTTATTTTAAGTTTCCTTCCATTTTACTCTATCAACATAAAATATTTAACTTTTAATTAACATATCCACAGCTTGCTGTGAATATCTCAAGAGTAAGCCTAACTCTTTCAGTAAACGCTACGAGGGAGTTGAAAGCACACCTGCAACAATGGAAAATAATTGTGTACAAGTCCTCTTTCTCTAGCTTTAGCGCCATAAAGCAGCCCGCAATAAGCAAACTGACAATGACTCATGGCCATTGTATATGATTCTATCCTTTTAATTTAACCAGAGTCAGTAGCCCACTGTTAGTGAATGTCAGTTTGTTACTGTGACAGACGTCATCTACTCGCGCGGATTCCAAGGTCACTTAGAGACAGCAGTAACCGTACACGCGTAGTTCCAAGAATTGACTCTGGGTTCTGCTTGAAGCTACTAGAAATCGCTGAGACTTCAGTTCCAGCATGAATGAGAACATTGTGGTAATTGTCGTAGTGTTATATAAGAGTGTGGACGACAAGTGAATGAGTTGTGTAACAGTCACATTGAGGTAGCAAGTGAATTGGTAATTATTATTTATTTATGCCAACAAACTTACTGTTGGTGTTTTTAAACACACAAGCCGTGTGTGGACAATGTTTGAGAGGTAGAACTGGAACTTAAAAATTCAATGCCACAGCTGGGATTTGAACCACAGACCTTGCGCTTACCAGGCGGCTGCTCTAACCATTGAGCTATTGTGACAAACTGCCAGAATGGCATTGAATTCTCAAACCAGTTCGTATTTCTCCTGGTAAACCACAAAGGCAGTCTCACATCAGAGACAAATTACCCCAATGGTGACTTACTATTGTAAGTACTTTATATCCCAGGATTAAATAACCTTCAGATGGTAATTATTATTTATTTATGCCAACAAACTTACTGTTGGTGTTTTTAAACACACAAGCAGTGTGTGGGCAAAGTTTGAGGGGTAGAACTGGAACTTACGTGAGACTGCCTTTGTGGTTCACCAGGAAAAATATGAACTGGTTTGAGAATTCAATGCCATTCTGGCAGTTTGTCACAATAGCTCAATGGTTAGAGCAGCCGCCTGGTAAGCGGAAGGTCTGTGGTTCAAATCCCAGCTGTGGCATTGAATTTTTAAGTTCCATTTCTACCTTTCAAAGTGAATTGGTGTTAGTCCTTTGTTACATTACTAAACGAATGTATTACTAGCTTTTATCATGCCAAAGGTGTCCAGTGCTCGACTTATTGTTCTGGCTCAGGAGTTCAAACAAGATTACATAGACACAGATGGAACTGTTATTCGATGTGCTATAAATATCAAATAAAATAGAAGAGTCCACAGCCCTGTTGCAATCCTGTACTTGTCATTGTGTTCAAATTTGCATTTTAATTTGTGTTGAAAAATTATTTTAGAATTATGTGTATAATAGTGTAAACAAAAGAGAGGAGTCGGTATTGAGTGTGTTATAGGTTGTTGGAATGTTAATATTTAATGTTGCTATATTTTATCTCACCAGTGGCAACGACGTTTCCGGAAAATCTGCCGCAGACAGTAACTCCTGTACTGTGGGTCCTGGCCGGCATTGTTGTCACGCTCGGCTTCGTGGGTTTGGTGGCAGTGGTGGTACTGCGGATACGTGGCTGTGGGATGGATCAGGACAGCGATGACGGCCAAGGAACCAGCACCGCATCACCAGACTCTCTGGCTAACGAGCCAAAAACCGCTGTTGGAGCGGCAACCATAGCAGAGGCGGGAACAGGGGGCGGCGCTAGCCTCATTACTGTCTCCTTGCAAGGTCTTAAAGGACCTGTTCTTGTGACAGCGTCTTCCACTACTGAAGAGGGCGTCGAGATGGATGATCGAAATCCTGACGTCATTCCTCATACGACAGGTAAACTTTTATTGCTGTGTAGTTAGTGTTTCAAATGCTGGAAACAATTTCATTATTTATCAGTCACTTTTGAATGTGTATGGATTGTTTACAAAATCTTGATTGAAAATACTATGTGCAATCTTAAATTTGTTAAAATCAGAGTCTGGTAAATTATCACTGATAAGTGCAAGAGGAGGTGGCTGAATCATTGTCTTCATTATTTACATCATCAACTATTCTACTCCTTTTTCTACTATCTCGTTCAATTTCAGATCTATTTTTTCTTTTTAGTCTCTCTACTACTAAGTAGAGGAAGTATTGTATTCCACCCAAAAATTCAATACTGAGATTTCACCGGAAAAATATGTTTTGAGGCCCCCTAAATCCAAAAAGCATTTTTAGAAAAAGGTCCGTGTGTATCAGTGTCTGTGTGTCTGCCAGTCTGTGGACAGCATAGCTCAAAAACGAAAAGTTGGTTAGAAACCAAAGTTGGTAATTAAGTTTAATGTCCTTTAGATATGATGTGACACGAAGATTTCGAAGAAAATTGCTCCACCCTAACTACCCTTCACATGGACAATTGTTTCGAAAACTTTTATTTTCTGGAAAATAGCTCTAGCGATTTTGGTTAAAATGCCATATGTTTGAGATATTTTGATGACAAATGAAATGTATAATTTGAATTTTCTGGCTATAGCCCCTGTAGTCCTGTTTACTCTGGATAACCTTTGAATAACTCGTAAACCATAAGAGATAGACTACTACACTTTTTTTATAGTGAACCATTTCGGAGATATTCCTGTTTATTTGTATAAGTTTTGGAGAACTTATACTTCTGTCAAAGGAACGTCGTTATTCATTTTTTATATGTTAATAGTGCAAAGAGAACGGAATCTCAAAGCTTTAAAAGATTTGACTATCGCACAAAGCCTTCTGTATTCTAATATTCCCCTTGCACCTACAAGGAAATAAGCAGTAAGATAATTTGTAGAAATGTTTATCTCAACTAACACGAAGAAGATATAGGAATAAGAGTTTGTAAGCATGGTTAGTACAAGAGTAGAGAAAGTCATGTGAGTGCAACACATCAGATCCTTTTTTCACATTCTGAACCTTCACTTCACCCGCACGTTTTCTCTTACGCCACGCTCTTTTTCTTTCTGCTCCTGACTTAGGCATATTCGCAACAGAATTGTATATTTTAATGAAGAAAATAGATTTAAACAACGAGAACATCAAATAATAATCAAAATGCGTTGGTTATACACACGTGTTTCAACGGATGCTCTGTTGGCAACCAACAGCTGTATTCAGTGATCGCCACGCCGCCTGAACACAGAACACACAACCACGGACAACGGGAATAAAAGAAAGCGAGAAGAGCGTATGTCTCACTCTTCTTCGTACTCGAAGGCAAGCGGGACATTACTCCCACTCTACCCGACATAGTGTTTACCCCCACCACTTTTCGTCACACAAAAAGTTTGCGGATCAGAATTTCAAAGCCCTCCCATAAGAAGTTTCACTTCAAAAACACTGGGCTTATTTAACTGAAACTTACATATTTTAGCGCACCCACTTTCCCATGATCCCGTACAATAAAGTTGTTACCTCCACTCGAATAAAGATGTTTTATCACACTTTCACACGTCTCTGAAAATAACAAATATACAGTGAAACCTCGTTTATGTGGACTAACTGGGACAAAATGCAGTCCGAAAATCTAAAATCCAGATAATCTGGGTTGAATGGGTAATAAGCTAAACAAAATTCCTAAATCCTAAAGTAAGAAGACTTGCCATTTATGAGGACAAAATACTGTCTTGTAACAAAATTATATACAGTACCTACATAATGTGTGTTGTTTACAAGACATTGAAAAATATGCAACTCTTGATCACGTAAAATCACATAATTTCTTATCAAACAATTGATCCACAGACTTCTGTTTTAAACACGTGTGGCATTTGAACGAAGTATGATCACCCAAATGCCTTCTCATTAACAGTTCAGCCTGAGTGGTGTAGGAGTGATGCTCCAAGCATGGCATAATTGTCAGCTGGTGTGCAGCAATTCCAATATCAGAAGCTATTTTCTTCCATGTTTCTCTTTTTTCAATTCCATTAATAGCATCCAACTTTTTATCCCTTGAAACGAAGACCTTGTTTCACTTTGATGTCATTTTAAACTTGTTCACTGAATTACACTGCCAAACATTTTGATAAGACACAAAAACAACCCAGTAGAAACACGCAATAAACTTAATGGCACTACCGCATGAAAATAGCAAAACCGAGGAGATGGAGGGAGGTGTAGTGACGGATAGGAATCAAGATGAACGCCTGCTTCCAGTGCTATTTATAGCTGGTGAGACATACCGTGCCAGCACCGTGTGACACACTACTAAATCTTTCTTAAACCCAACAGGTAGCATTTTACAGTACAGTGCGTATTACCATAATTTATTGTACAATTTATGCAGGAACCATACATTGAAACAAACTAAAAAGCAAATACTTAGTGTGCACAATTATAGTTACATTCTTGTTATCATAGTTAAATTAACTATCTAATGTGAACATTACATTAAAAAATATTTACGAATCTGATCGGGATAATCCAGATAAGCGAGGTTTTACACCACAGATTTATTCAGGTTTTTGTCGTAATTTTCGTGTAATATAGGAAATGCCTCATATAAAATATTTGTCATAATAAAATAAACTCTATGTATGTTTATTTTGATTATGTCTATGAAACCCAGTATTTTTATTCAGCTATACAAACAGTTTTGAGGAAAAATTTATTAAATACATCAGTGACCTTTTTTTTTTTTTCCAAGTTATTAATAATCTTCAAAATTCAATAACAATTGAACTATTCTATCTAGAGAATTTAAAATACCAAGTTTCATTAAGCAACTATCTAAAACTATGTGTGCAAAATTTCAAAGAAATCTGTTTGAAATTGCATTAGAAGGAGTAATTTCAAGATTTAAAACATCTACATAAATAGAAAGTGAAAAAATGACTAAAGTTTTAAGTGTATAAGATATATTTACTTCTTTAGAATTCCCCTGGACCATATGAAGGTACTTCAGCTGTTTAGCTTCTTCTTCTTTTTGCTTATACCTAATATTACTATTTTTCTGCTTATTGGAATTATTTTACCAGCTGTGATACTTTCCTTTACGTTAAAAGTAGCCTCACAACTCATACTGAATTTACCAATAGCTGAAGCCACTGTTATTTGAAACTTTTTTTCAGAAAACAAAAATCAGTGATAAAATTCAGAAAAGCACGATCACATGGTTAACGCATGTACACATTCATGCTTCAGCACTGTTTTACCTGGATGAGTATTTCCTGAGTGCCCCACAAGATGTCTCTGCTTACATCAACCATCACTGAATTTGACTGCCTCATTTAAACTTCAAAATTGTACTTGATTTTGCTGCAATGGGGTAATGAATGCATTTCAGGAGCCATGCCCATCTACACATGGGTTTTTAAATCAGGAGTTAATGTCCTTTGCCGATGTGACATAAGCAATGGTAGGTACTGGAAGTACAATTTACAGACATAATTTTAAGCAAAAACGAAAAATATGATTTTCCATAATTTTTCCCCAACTTTCACCTATGATTCAGCTTAATAACTCAGCCATATGGATTTGTTCGCTCTTTCATGTCGTAAGTGTGCTTATCTTTTACCATTAAGGAACAATATGAGGCGAGATAATATATATTATAAAGAAACAGCTAGAAGTTAAATGAAATACTTTAATGAGAGTTAATAAGGAAGTCATTTTTAAACGTGCATCAATTATCTTGGAATATTTATTTCCAATACCCATATAGTATATGTACATATTGTCAAACCGACGTCAGGTTGCCATTTTAAGTCTCAAACATTTCACTTAGGAAAGAGCAAACTTGTGGTTAACATAAAATTTGTTATTACAGTATGACTGATATCCTTTATAGGGAGTTCTAAATTCTTCAAGATATCAAAAATGCTGCCATTTTATTCCAGCATTTCTATCTCCTGTAGATGGTATTTGGATTATATTAGGGTCAAGAAGGATGGTATTGTTCTTTCCCCATTCACTGGTGACAATGGGTGTGTGAGTGAGTTTTAACGGCCTATCGACGACTAGGCCATTTGGGCCAATTGATGACGTCAAACTGCCACTAGGAACCATTCCATCCACACATCCAGCTGAAGTATGCATTAAGAATGAAATTTGAGCTTTCTATTGCCATATATTTCTGCCAAGAATTATCATTATGACTCATAAAGTTCAAGGAAGTGGTTACAAACATTTAAGAGGCTATCACCACAGGAAGTCTTTAAGTAACCTCCATTTGCTTGCATAAAATTATAAATAAAACCTACAGTCAAAATTACATTGACTTTTATGAATGAGGTAAATTTCCAGAGTGTGTAAAGTCAGGTTTAGTTGTTATCTATTCTTTGCTTTTTTTACTAGACTGTTTTCATTGTTTTGTATGTTATTCATTTGAAAGTAAACATTAATATCTGGTTATAAAGTATGATACTACTGTAACATTCAGGTTGGTACAACTTGAAGACAATGATTATATCTTCTGTTTCAGAAGTTGAATATCCTATAGCAGTGCAGGAGTACAAATCGTATGACAACCTGGGTCTAGATCCTGGGGGGCGGCCTATGGAGAGTGTAGGAGTAGCGCAGCCCACAAAGTCCATTAGTTATGGGAACATTCCTCATTATTCCCGTACAAATACTTCGGTAAGTATACTAATGTGTAACTCAGGATATATTTACTCTGTGGAGATATAAAGAAGTTCAGAATAAAACTAAGGTTCAAATGGACAGAGTGTTAAAGCGCACGTACCAAATACGCACATTGAAATAGTCCCCAATACGTTTTTTAAACCAACACTTCTGAAAAGGAACAAAGACCAAATTAAATAAAGACACAGACAAGACCAATACAGTATAATAGTAGGTTACTTTACAGAATACTAACAAACAAAAAGCAATATAAGAATTGTGAGGTGTCTTGGAGTGACTCTTTCGCGAAATTCCTGAAACCTGCATGCATAGGAGAGCAAAGAATAGAACAACTAAAGAGGTTGAATGTAAAATCTGGAAAGAGTGTGTGTGTCGGTCTGGGTGGCTCAGTTGGTTAGACACTGGCCTACTGATCCCAAGGTCATGGGTTCAAATCCGGCCCAGACCGATGGTTTTTAAGTGTGCTTAAAACCGACAGCTCCATGTCAGTAGATTTACTGGCATGTAAAAGAACTCCTTTGGGAAGAAATCCCGGCACACCGGCGACACTGATGTGATCCTAGCAATTGACAGCGTCGTTAAACAACAAAATAATTTAATAATTTGGAAAAAGTGAGTCATTAGGAAACACCATTTCAAAAGAAATGGAACCCGAAGAAACCCGTTCTGTGTATGAAGAAGCAGATGATTGAGTCTTTTTCTTCTACAGATTCCAACAGAAGTGGTTCAAGAGATGTCCCCCTGGTTGTTAATGAGACACTGCAGGAGATCTCGTTCTTGTGCAATTTGTTTTTAATTTATTTATTTTAGGTCACATGCACAACTTAGATTATGAGAGACCATGCTAATAAAGAAAAATTACAGTTTCTTATTACAAGATTCACAATGACAATGGTAATTTAGTGGCATGTATAAATTTGATAGTATTAAAAACAGCTGTAGAGTCGTTCAGTGCTTCCTGTTGTGAAGGAACATTGTACTTTTGCCTCTCAGGTTCTAAATGTTTGTATTCAAATATGTTTTATTGTTACTTTGCATTAGTTACACACAGTAGCTTGACTTTTGGTTATGAGGTGCTTGTGTGTTCATTTCAAATGACCAATTTGTGTATAAATTTTCTGGTCCTTTCTGTTCTTCAGGTGGATTTGGTTATTGTTGAAAACTGAGGTCCTGATTTCCCAAAGCTTATTAGTGCAGTTTTTTAACCATTCAGTGTTCCACAAATTCTTGTGCTGAGATGTGTTTGAAGATCTGTATGAGAGACTGATTTTTCCTGGTGATCCGGGAGTGTTGTTGCTTCCTTGGCTGCTTTTTCAGCTTGTTCATTACCAGGAATTCCAATATGAGGTGGTATCCACATAATGATAAGGTATTTTTTGACATGAATTTCATTATAGAGCTGCTTCATTTCTTCAATTATTGGTTCTTTGTTTGTACGACTTAGGATGCTTTCAATTACACTTCGTGACTCTGTAAAAATTAGGAATTTTAGTTCTTTGGAATTTTGTATTATTTCTACAGCCTTTCTGATTATGAAAGCCTCACAAAAGAATATTGAGCAGATATCATTTAGCCTGTATTTGATTACATTGCCATTGTATACAACTGCACATCCTGAACCACTTACCAAACGAGACTCATTTATGTAAAGTTTATTGAAGTCTTTGAATCTATTCAATGTTTCATTAAAGAAAGTTTTGTATACATATGCGTTGGTTTCTGTTTTTGGTTATCCATCGGGGCCGTATCTATTTGTGGACGAGCTCTGATGAATGCCTCTGAATGATTAGATCTTAATTATATTAGCAACATAAATATTAATATATATATTTATACACATGGTCATGATATCCAATACATTTTTTTTTTGTTTTTGTTTTTTTGTGATTTCCATAACGTGATCTCATGTTGGAATTCCTATCTGTCTCGTCATTTTTAACCTGTCTGTGTGCCTCGCCTCTTGTATTTTTCCTTTGCGAGTGCCGTACATTTTTGTCATTTTGAGTTTCTAACCTTATTCTTTTATGTTGGTATTGTTTATTTTCGCTAACTTCCTCATCAAAAGATAGTGGAGTTAAGTCATGTAACAAGTAGTTCATATGATAAGGGTGACCTTGTTTTGGTGTAGGATAGGGTTTAGTCAAATCAATTTCCTGGAGGTCAACAATGTTACTACCATTGTCAGGTGCATCAGTATCTGTCACAAACTTATGTTTATTTACAACTTGATTTTTATTAACATTATTCGCTTGCAATGTAATTATTACAACTTGAGTTAACTTCCCAGTATTTTCTTTTTCTAAATCATCTTGCATTTCTTGTATATTAATTTTTGCTTTACCATTCAACTTACTAGACTTCTCACGCTGTGATTGCACTTCAGTACCGATAGTTTTAACAACATTACTTAGATTACTAATTTCATTACTATCTGCCTTTTGTGCTAAATTTATCAAATTACTATCCATCTTTAGAGATAAATCTAACTTTGTTTCATTTTTTAATTCTAACAAACTACTGTCCATTTTATTTTTTGAATCTACCATTTCATTTTTGAAGTCTGACAAACTACTATTAAAATCTACCATTTGACTTTTTAATAACTTCATTTCAGTTTTTAATTCTAACTTATAACTATCTATTTTTATATTCATCTCCATGGTCTGTTTAGTTAACTGCTGCATACTATTTGAATCTACCATTTGATTTTTCATCTCTGTCATCTGTTTAGTTAACTGCTGCAAACATTCTTTCAATCCTAATTCTATCTCACGAAGCTTTTCCACTAATGTTTCACTCTTTCCTCCCTCTCTGCTATCTTCTAATTGTACAGGTCAATGAATAGATAAATTAATTACTTATATAGATCCACTTTAAAGTATTTGTTTTTATTTGAATCTATAAACACACATATTCAATATATTAACACAAAATTACATAATTTCATGGCTTGGCATCCTTTTGAATCATGCTACGGGTCCACAATTCCACACGTGCAGACTATAAATTTTCATAAGTCCATATCCTTCTCTATATTTCTTACCACTTTCCAGAATATACACTTATTCTGTGCGTTGTTACTATGTCTTTTTCCACCACCACAAATGCTCATTTGAAAAGCTTTATACAGACAAATTACTTAATTCCTGTGGACACTGTCTTTTTCGATGTGACGCATCACCAAGCCATGGAAAGAAGACAATTGAATCTTCACTTTACCAACTATATTTACAATTCTTAATTTTAGGAGGCTTTTCATAGCCTCTATAAATTTGTAATTATATTATTTTAGAGCGCTTACATAGAAATATCGCCTCATCAGAATAACTCTTGAGAATTCATGTAAACTAAATAAAAAAATTATATTTGTAGGGGTCTTTAAATAGATCACTGGGTATTAATGGGTTAATATTGACTAATGAAAAAGGGAAAAACCAGGCATAAAATGTGCAGTGGAAACTCATTTTTGCCTATGTTGCCACAAATTACTATTCTCTGCACTATATTGAATACCAAAGATAAATATATATGAAAATGTATTATCGTAAAGCTTTATAGTTTTGAAAGTATGCTGCATAACCTTAAAACTTGATGAATGTGTGAATAATTTGTTTATGTATATTTCAGGAGACCTTCCGATTTGAACCTCAAAGGTGGCAGCAAGGTATGCCATGGCCTGGGGTTATACCACCCCAATTACAGCCGGTGCAAAAAGTTACTGCAGCGACGCAAACACAAAGTGCAGAAACCCAGACGCCAGTAATGGTGAGGCATAAAGAAAGTGCCGTCTAGCATCTAGAAACATGGAATACAGGGGGGAAGGAAACACATACGCTGAAGTCAGGTAAAATAATATCTATAGTTCTTAGAGTGTAAAATAAGAGGAATTAATTTCTCTAAATTCCAACCAAGCATCAAGCATTCTCCAAAAATTAATCCCTGGCACTGATTTGCATCATTTCTCTCATCACGACTCACAGCAGCAGTAGCCTGCCTCTGTAGCATGATGGTTAGCGTGTCTACCTCACACTCAAGAGGTTGCAAGTTTGAATCTCACTTAGGGTGAGTTATCCAGCTAAGGTTTTTTCCCTTATCCTGGGAAGATGAATGTCAGGTAACTTTAAGCTCCATGGACCTTGGGCTCATTTGAGCATCATTTCACCCATTTCATTCATTCACCGTCCGATATCACATTACATTGGAGGACGTTAATATAAAAAAAAATCTGACGTGTTGCACTCACATGACTTTCTCTACTCTTGTACTAACCATTCTTACAAACTCTTTTTCCTATATCTTCTTCGTGTTAGTTGAGATAAACATTTGTACAAATTATCTTATTCCTTATTTCCTTGTAGGTGCAAGGGGAATATTAGAATACAGTAGGCTTTGTGCAATAGTCAAATGTTTTAAAGCTTTGAGATTCCGTTCTCTTTGCACACTTAACATATAAAAAAATGAACAACGATCCATTTCACGAAAGTTCTAAGTTTTGCAAAACTCACACACATAATAAGGAATATCTCCAAAATGGTTCACCCTACAAGAAAATTTATTTGGACATAAATTGTGTATTTTAGCAAGATCTAGATTGTTTGTATTGGAGAGCAAGAGGATTAATGACTTCATTGTTAGAAATCCAGCATTAGCTAACAACAACATTGTTTGTACAGTATGATTTGGTCTATCTCTAACGGTTTACCAGTTATGCAAAAGTCGTCCAGAGTAAATACGACTACAGGGGCTATAGCCAGAAAATTCAAGATATACATTTCATTTGTCATAAAAATATCTCAAACATATAACATTTTAATCAAAATCGTTAGAGCCATTTTCAAGAAAATAAAACTTTTTGAAAAATGTTCCACATAAAGGGTAGTTTAAGGTGGGGCTATGTTCTTCAAAATCTTTGTGTTGCATCCTTGAAAAACATTAAACTTAAATACCAACTTTGGTTTTTAACCGACTTTTCGTTTTTGAGTTATGCTGTCCACAGACACACACACACAGACCTTTTTCTAAAAATGCTTTTTTTTGGATTCAGGGCGTCTCAAAACATATATTTCCAGTGAAATCTCGACATCAAATTTTTGGGTGGAATAGAATACTTCCCCTACTTACCAGCAGAGAAAGTAAAAATACAGCACTGCCTTATAATCTCAATTGCAGACTTCTAGGCTAAACAAGCAAAAATTTTATTTTATATATTTTGCATGAGAACAGGGTTCAAGCCACGAATTTCTGCAGGTATGAATACTCTGATAGTCTTTTAAGGTGTAGGAATGATTATTACATGGAAGACTATAAGAGAGATTTAATGTATTCAAGGCGGTGCACTCACATTTTGCTCTTTAAGGAGAGCCAGTCTCAGTCGGTCAATAAGCTGTGACTGTTTTTCCTGCAATGACACTTCCAGGCCAACTGCTGAGACATACCTTGTTTTATTTATTGCATTGTAGAGAGTGTGGCCCACTGAATAAGAAAGAAAGAGCTTTCATTTCTAATGTTGCCCTTCGTTTGCAATAAAACAATTCCATAGGTTGGTTTTTATATGAGGTTAATTTTGGAAATCTTTGTTTTTCTCATCCTTTTTTCTTTCTTTTGTATATTTCCTTTAGCTTCTACTTTTATTTTAGTTTGTTATTTTTCTGATCATCATTTTAATCTGATAAAGCACTACTTGCACACTCCATCCTGAGCCCTGGCTTCAAACACTCCAACTCAAGAAGGCCTATGCTTTGCCAAAGTAACAACTGAGCATTGTTGTCCATACTCCAGTGTTACCACTTTTGCATTTCACTGTATCTCATTTCCTTTGTTACTTGCTGTTCTCCAGCATTATCATACCAGTTTACTTTTGTGTTTAATCAATTCAAATAGTATTGTTAAGTAATAAATGCATGAAGCAGATCCAGCATTGACACCAAAAACTCCTGTAAATAGTAAAACAGGGAGCTATGTGTTTACCTGGAAAAACACCATTGTGGAAACTATACTTCATGGCCTCCTGTGATATAATTTAAAGAACAACTGTCTCTTCAATAACAACCCATATGAGAACTCAAGATGAGCTTGAACCCTTATTTTGAACCATTTTCTATGTATGTACCTAATTGCTGTGCCAAACATATATTTAGTCCTCTTTGAATGGGGTATGCCTTTGTGTACCATGAAGTAGCAAAGAGAGAGAGAAAAAAAAAACAAAAAAAAAACAGCATACTGAGGGGATATATATTAAATATTTCAGTAGTTACTTTAACCATATTGAAATTAAAATAATGCATTGGAAAAGTAGGATTCTGTGACACAATTGACTATATTTTATAAATTATAAAAAAATCTGTAACCAAAAATCGTATATATTTAAACGAGGAATTCTTGTACATAAATATATTCTGGGCAACTTGGAAACGGCTCCAAAGATTTCGATCAAATTTTGTATTCAGACAGGGTTTTGCTTATTAAGTTTATCTATATAGGTATCATTCCTGAAAAAGCGTGATTTTACACGTAACAGTCACAATTACTGTAAACCTTATTTTGGCCATAATTTCTCTGTTAATGGGCCAATTTCAACAACAAGCCAGGATATTAAAGGTCTCGTCATGGAAACGGCTCTAACAATTAGGATGAAAGTTTATATTTAGTTAACATTTTACTTTTCAAGTTTATCTAAATTAGTATGTTCTCCCAAAAAACACACAATCAAAAAAAAAAGAAAGGAAAAGAAAGGCTGAGCGAAGCTCGGTCACCCAGGTACTAAAAGTAAAAGCTCAACACCCCTCAGGTGCTGAGAGTGAGTGGTATTTTCATTGGTCTGTCTGTAAAACTATTGAAAATTGTCTGTTGGTGAGAATGGGTTGCAGGTATTAGATTTGATGTAATTGTGTTGGTTTCTCTAGATACCAAAGTTTACTTTATTAGCATTTGTTATGGTTTTTAGGTGTAAATATTGCAGTTCTTAATCCTTTTCTGTTTTTAATGTAAATCTTATGGTTTCTTCTAGTAGATTTAACAGTTTTAGTACATCTCCTGTACCGTTATGTTTCTTCAGTACTGCGGCAAAAATATCATTGGCAGATTTTAATGAGAGAAAACTTGGGGATTCTTATTTCTAATGAGCTCGTAAAAATATCTGTGAATAAAGTTGCAAGTGGATTGTCCATTGTTAATCCTAAAGTTTGTCAATAATATTTTGATTTAAACTGGAAGAAGTTCTGTTTGGTGCACAATTTGGTTAGTTCAATGTATTCTGCTGATAATTCTATTGATTTAAGCCATAGCATGCTTCCAAGCCATAGCACTACCTTAAAAAATAGGGAAAAATATATATTTGAAATTTTTTGTATACTCCAAATGTAGTCATGCTTATTATTCTTCAAGTCACAATGAAATGCCTTGCCTAAAAACCACAAAATCTGGAGGAAGTGACTACAAGTTATAAGTATGTAACATTATGATATTACTGTTCTATAGATCTTCTCCAGATTTGAAATGACAGAGATTGACAGCTTTGTAGACAGTCACTCTGAACACTTATGGTAAGAAAAGGGACAAGGGGATAGGACAAATCCATGCCAGTTAGTACCTGCCACAGCTATCATTGGCAGCTTATGTTAATCATAAGTACCAAGTAATGCATGCACCTAATATTAGTGAACAATCAGCTAATGAAGATGTGTCAGCAATTGGAGGACTCACGTATGTAGACCATAATAACATAATCAAATGGAAAGGGCATGCTCCTCCAAAAAATTGATGAACAATAAGAAATGTTGTTCTGCATCCTTCTGGTGTAAAGGCTGTGGCAAAATAAACAAAGAGTACAAACAACTACTGGAAGTTATTTTTTCCTGACTCATTAAATGAAAGAATTGTAGTATATAGGTACCAATACAAAACATCAGAAAATTCACTCAAAATATGGCTGCCTTCAAGATATGTTAGACACAAATGTTAGGCACAAATATTAGGGACCTTCTTGGACTGATCTATTTAGCAGAGTTCATGAAGTCAGCCTGTTGAGAACCTATACAACTGATACAATTGCCCCTGAACATTCTTGCCTGGTAATGAGGTACAATTGCTTTCATTTGCTACTCTATGAACTTCGGCTTGACAGTATTAGGACCAGACCTGAAAGAAAGCATTTTGATAAGCTTGCACCAGTTCGAGAGATATTTGAGGAATTTGTAGAGCTATGCAGGCATCACTAACAGTCCTTCTGAATATATCACCTACATGAAATGCTGGAGAACTACTGGGGAGCTGAATTTTTGGGCAATATATGCCTAAAAAGCCAGCAAGTATAGTGTCTTTGTAGTATTTAACGCCTGCTTTACTACTATGGCACTGCAGGTGGTAACACTGATGGTACATGGAATGAAGATGGAGCACTGGTGGAATAAGATGGCAGGGGAGACCGGAGAACCCGGGGAAAACCCGCCCAAGTGCCACTTCATCCACCGCGAATCCCACATGCAGCTGCCTGGGATCAAACCTGGGCCGCTTTGGTGAGAAGCAAATGGTCTAACTACTTGGCTATGGCACAACTCATTCTATGGTGTGCTGAGTTAACCACAAGTGATAGGTTATGGCTGATTTGTTGATCTGTTTGAATGTTATGTTTCTAATGTGCTCCTTTGGTCATATTTTAAGATTTCTTTTAGTCTGCCCAAAAATATACATCGGCCAGTAGGTAGTAGCAGTGCCTGTAGGTTTTTCGAAACATTTTCCTCTGTCCAGAAATTTAGCTGCTCATTTTTGAGCTTTCTCAACTGCTAGTTTTTGGCCAATCTAGTATGGATCCCAGCATGCCATGCTATATTCTAATATTGGCCGGACTAAGGATGTGTATGCTAAGTTTTGCGATTTCCCATTGCTGCGGTTTAATACCCTCATTACAAAGTGTAATGCTTTCCACGCCTTTCCAGTGACTGAGTTTACACGTTCCCCCACTCCAATCTTTCATTTATTATTACACCTAGGTATCTAGTGCTATTTACCCTGGGTATTTTCTTATTTTCTAATTTATACACCACATTTTCTTCTGTTCTTGCCCTTGAAAATATAATTGTTTTCCATTTACTTGGATTTCTCTACATTTGATTGGATTGCACCCAGAGCTGAATTTTGTTTAAATCTTCTTGTAAGTTTATGATTATATTATGGTCAACAGTAAATAAATTAACCTAGCACCAGTGAGAGTTCCCATCACAGAATAAAACATGCTTATCAAAATTTTGCTAATTTGGTCAAGTTGCTTTATGACTTTGAATATAGTGAATAAGTGAAAAGTAATAATTTTAGGTTAACACACAAAAAGATAGAAGATATAATTGACTTATATCTACACTGGCGGAAAAAAAGTGCAACACCATCAAGGATTGCTTAAATTTAATACAGAGTTAAGTGAGCGGTAGTATGTCATGATAGTATCATATGATAACAAAATCAGCACAAATGATGTAGACATGTCACAAGGAGGTATGTCCTAATAGTTGCATCAATATTTGGTATAATCCCCTCGGGCAGCAATACAGGCATGTATTCATGCAGGCAGATGATCGTACAGGTGGTGAATGTCACCCTGTGATACACTGACCCAAGCATCTTGTACCTGTTGTCACAGTGGTTGTGGCTGGCCGTGGAGGCCCAGTCACTTTCTTTCCCATCATGTCCCATTCATGTTCAATGGGAGAGAGATCAATGGACCATGCTGGCCAGGGCAGTTATTGTATACCATATAGAACATGTTGCATTGCTGCAGCTGTATGGGGACGTGCATTATCCTGTTGAAACAGCACATCACCTTCCTGTTGAAGAAATGGTAGTAACACAGGATAAATTACCTGCTGGATGTAGCTGGCACTGGTTTCATGTCCCTGCACAAACACCAAAGGCAAGTGCAAGCTGTAAGTGATGACACCCCACACCATGATACCAGGAGTTGGGCCTTTGTGTCGTGGGCGAATGCACTCTGGACAAGTTCGCTCACCAACTCTACGCTGTATGCATACACATCACTTACATACAGGCAGAACCTACTCTCATCACTGAAGACAACAGAGTGCCATTCCATTGTCCAATAAGCCCTTTCTCGACACCAGAGGAGATGTGCATGATGGTTTGAGAGGTAGAACTGGAACTTAAAAATTCAATGCCACAACTGGGATTTGAACCACAGACCTTCTGCAATTGTGGAATTGAATTTTTAAGTTCCAGTTCTACCTCTCAAACTTTGCCCACACACGGCTTGTGTGTTTAAAAACACCAACAGTAAGTTTGTTGGCATAAATAAATAATAAGTGCATGATGCTGTTGTGGTGTAAGAGGTACCTTGGCTAGGGCACACATGATTTGAGTCCTGCTGCAGCAAGATGGTTTCCAACAGTCTGTGCTGATACCCCAGGTGCTACCTGAGCCCATATCGCCTCCCTGGATGCTGTTCGGACACTCAGTGAAGCCCATACAATGCGTCTATCCAGACATGCATCTGTAGAACGTGGTCACCCAGAATCTGGTCTACAGGTGTGAGAATGTTCCACAGACCATTGCTGAAAACACTGGCACACCACTCATACATTGTGCCCAAGATGTGCAGCAATTTGTCAATAGGTCCATCCAGCTTCGCAGAGGCCAACAATTCAACCCTGTTCAAATGGCTGTAGCTGTGAGACAGGAGCACGTGTGCATTGTCGTGGCATGCTACACCCTAGAGTGTCTTTTGACACCACTATTCTACTGTTAGGGTACCACAGTGACTGCCTGCACTGTGGACACTGAAGGCATAGAGACACTGCTGTGCAGTGCCATCTATTGTCCACCGACCATGATGCATCAATCACCAGTTCTGTAACCTCTCAATATCCACATACTATGCCCATGTGTTGATAAACATAGTACTTGCTGGTGTTGCATTTTTTTTTCCGCCAGTGTATTTGCAAAAATATCCACCAAATTGTATTGTATTGTTTGTAACTAATTACTGTATTATAATATAACATGATGAAAAGAATAATAATTCATGTAAAGTAGTTATTAAAACTGTATTAAACTAAATTTAAGGTTAGATAGGAAGGAATGAGAGCAGCACTCACCAGCTACCATCAGTGTAATGAAATGGAAAGTGACCAACAATGGGTTAACTTCATCAAAAGCTCTCGGAAAATATTTATTTTCCAATTGCCATTTTATCTTATATTTTAACTTCTGGATAGACTACTCATATTGCTACTTACAGGGTATTCAAAGTATTTGAAGCTATATCTGCTACATGACCTCATTCCAAAGCATAAACATAGTATTTTGTGTGTCTAATTTCCAATAATCATAGTTTAACAGCAATAGTGATAGTAATCTGTTTTTGTTATCATTATACAACTTATCAAAAATATTGCTTTCAAACTATTGCCGCCCGTTCCTCTTAATTTTTTTTTTCTGCTCATTGCTCCCAGTATTAACTCTTTCCTCTTCATTTCACATTTACTCTTCTAGTTATGCTCCTGGTGTCATCAATAGATTTCTTTTATCATAATTTTTCTTGGCTCTTAGATTCCCTGGGACTGAAATGAAGTGCTGGAGACATGTGAGTTGAAACTTTATTCATTTCAAAACATTATCTTTAGTTCTTCTTGAAGTTGGTTATGTATAGTGCGTTATACGAGGGTGATTTCAAAAGTTCTGCACAGTCTTTGCTATACTGAACAAAATAATTTATTTTACAAAATCCTTCTACAGGTCTTCAATATAATCCTGTATTCCAATAAAACACCTTCAATGTTGAGCTGTCTGATCACTCGGGTCACTTCAATGGAAGCTTCTTCAATTATAGCATAAGTTTTCCTTAGACTGGTTTCTCAATTTGGGAAACAAATCAAAGTCTGGTGGACTTAAATCGGGACTGTATGGTGGATGGGGCATCCCATTCATATTTCTCCAAAACCTCTCTTACTGATACGGCAATATGAGGTCTTGCATTATCTTGCAAAATGAGGGTACCAGCTGCAAACATGTCAGGCCTGCTCTTGAAGAATTTCGGGCACAACACATTTTGCAGAAACAGCCTGTAGTATGCACCTGTTACAGACATCCCCTGAAGGACTCTATTTGTTGTTATGACTCCATTAATGTCATAAGCAAAGATCATCATTAGTTTCACTTTCAGTTGTTGGCGGTGGCACTTTTTTGGGCATGAAGAATCTGGATGTTTCCATTTAGATGACTGTGACTTCAATTCTGGCTCAAAATTTCATGTCCAAGTTTTGCCTAGTGTAACAATCCTTTGCCTCTCCTTCTGTTTGGTAATGTTGAAGCGATTCTTCTGCAATTCTTTGGCAACACACTTTCAGCTTGTCATTCAGATGATGAGGAACCCATCTGGCAGCAACTTTTCTCATCTTAAAATTGTTGGTAATGGTTCTGTAAACAGAAATGACAGACATTCTGGTCTCACATGTTTTTCGTTGATCCTCTCACAAAATGTCATTAACAATAACCTCAGATGTGTAGCCTGTTGCAGTTGATGGCCTTCTACTTCTTGGGTTATTCTCAGTGCTTATCTGACCTTCATAGAAACAAGCAGACCACTGTGACACTGTGCTATAATTGACTACATTATCCCCACACACTTCTCTCAAAACGTTGTGAATTTCAGTTGGGTTCTTTCCACATAAGGATTCAATTTTGATGTAAGATCGCCAGTCCATATGTGTAATCTGATCTGACTAAGTTTCTGCTTGCATCTTAAAACTGAATTATTTATGACGTAGCCAAGCTAACCAGCACAAACGTATACAGCTGTCAAGATGATTCAACTTGATTCACGTCACACTAATGGTCATGCATACACCATGTTCAGAACTTTTGAAATCACCCTCATATTATGTATTTAGTTTTGATCCTTTATTTCCATCTTTTTTTAAGTTTAGTAGTCTTTAATCAAACAATGAATGAAGTTGTAAAATGACACCCAAGTCAGCTCAGTCAAGGAGACTCATCACCCTGAAGGTACAAGGGAAATCAGAAATGAAATAAATAGAGGCTTGACCTACCAAAGACTTTTTAGTGCCAAAGGCAAAACTGATGCATCTACATTACCACTGTGGAAGATATGTCAGTCATTGATTTTGAGGTTTGACTATAGTTCCTAAGATATGTTTATTTATAAAATATTCTGGCATATAAGGCTGACAAAATTTAGCTGTATATGGGTGTAAACACAACAATAAGTGACTGGTGCTGCTAGTGAATGCTTTGAATAACAATTGAACAATATCTTTGTGATTAAACATTACTTATAATTTCAATTACAGGAAACAAGGCATACATTTAAAGTAAGGAAGCCAAAACCATACATAGTGCATGGAGTTACCATGCATATGGAATATTATACGAGGGCTGTCCCAGAAGTACTCAACCTGACGTACAGATAGCGGTTGTTGTTTCCAAAAAAAAAATTACTAAAATGACTAAGTTTGAAGTTCAACGACACCATGTTGCTTAGTATTTGTTTTGTAGTTTTGTAGTGAATTTCTCTCAGCAAATTTATAAATGAGTCACTCCACGTCAAATCGAACAAAATATGGCAAAAAATTACCTTGATCTCTCAGATTTTCTTGAAATTTTTTTTTTTGTGTTTTGGAACAAAATATATTTGACCTGTGTTTCTTCGTTTTGTATAAAAAAATTTATTTTGGCAGATATTAATTTTTGAAATGTCCCAAAAATCGTGCACTCCTCACTCTTCGATCAATCATACCTCCGATTGTAATGAAGCAAATTACTTGATCTTTGGCTCAAATTAAAGATAAATTGCAGTATTTCGTGAGATATTTATTAGAAAATTTTATTAATTATTATTAATATTATATTTTATACGATTAAAGTTTTAAAGTTAGATAATAACATACACTCGACTCTTTAAAAATCTGGAAAAAATTAAAAATAAAATGAAGTTTATTCAATATTCTCAGAAAAAATCAGAATGGAGTCTCTAATAGTTCAGTTGTAATTAACTTTGCAATTCAGTGCAGCGAATTCGCGTGGCAGCGGTGGCACCTACTGTAACCTCACACAATTGCCACCTTCCATTGTGGCAACTGTTCATTGCTTGAGGTTCCATGAACATAACAACAGTACAGTAAGGAGAACAGTTCTAGCTGACACTATTACACGTACACTATTAGCATCTTCAAAATGTTTTTAAAATATGCATTTTAAGCTAATGTTTCCTTACAACACACAGTTTTACCTCCTTCTTCGAAAGGGAATTGTTTCACTAAAGCTTCAATTTTTGACAAAGGAATGAAGGAGTGTAATTTTAAAGCACAGCTGGACCCATCGTTCTTGGCCCCTGACCTTGACTGGAAGTCCTGTTGGCGAATCCATAGCTTTTGCCTCTTTCATCAGCTCATATTGTATAATTCTGTGAATGAAACCATGCACAGGGGGAGGGAGGGGGAAGGTAGTGATATCTGCATGTCTCAGCATGCAGTTGAAGACATAGACCTTTGCGATAAAGAGTGAATATAGTAAATTTGTGAGACATTGATCATAGCGCAAATCAATTATGCCACCTGTAAGTTCTAAATTAGGAACCAAAACATTACACGGTCAGAGTAGAGAAATCATTTCAAATGTATGGACGTACATGAAGGAAGAAGCTAAAAGCAAAGAACTGTTTACATCAGAAGATTTTTTCAAAAAAATTCAAAAGCTCAAAAGCACGTATCAGATGCCACAGGAGTATCAGAAAGAAGGGGCATCAGGAGACATTTTTCTGCATGGACTGTACTGCCTTAGTAAGAAGAAGTTATCTGACTAGCTTAGCTGACGCGGCAATTTGCATGCCGTCTGCAGTCACCTGGCTTGTTACTCGTCCGTGTGCGCTTGCAGGCCTCCAGAAAAAAAATTGTAGCAAATGCACTAATGCAAGCTCCATAGTTTTCAACATCTTATGTTATAGATAAAATGTCAGGGAATATGTGTGTATTTTTTTTAGATCTTTAACACATCGATTTAAATTCTATTTTTGGTTTTACAAAATATACCATCAAAAAAACAGTCCAAAATTTATGTGTAATAATGATTGATCGAAAGTTGTTAAAAGTGTTATATTTAACCTTTCCAGTGTGCCAAACCCCAACTCTCAACTCTATATGAACTTAGAGTAACAAGTGATTTTATATTACAGTGCGCGCAGAAATTGCTTAGTTTCTAATAGCCATAACTAAGCAAGTAATTTAAAAATACGGAAATAAAAAAATACAGGTCTCCTTATTTTATGCCTATTATTCATAAAAAAAATTTGAACCTCCTACGAAAAAGTCGTGTTTTACGGGTGTTCGATTTGACGTGGATTGACCCAAATGGAGCAAAACTGGTCATTGCAATGTGATACAACACTTCCATTTGGAAGGTGTTGGTCCACTAATAGTAGAGCTGAGCTAGATTCTGCTCTAGGGGAGACTGCTCCTTCATTTATAACAGTAAAATACTAGGTAACAAAGTTTAAGTGAAGCTGTACAAGCTGCTAAGATGAACATTGCAGTAGTTGATCAAATGAAGTGACCACACCAGAAATTGTGAAGAAAAAGGAGTACAAAAGGGTAGTTGGTGACCGTCAGTGGAAAGTGCATAAGCTAACAGACATTGCAGGCATTTCAAAAAGTGTTGTATATTACATACTGACTGATAATTTGGACAGGCTGTGTGCAAGATGAGTGTGCATTTGCTTATAATGGAACAAAAATAGTGCCGTGAAGATGTTTCAGTTGCAATGTTTCGCTAGCAGAGTTTTTGCTTCAATTCATAACAATGGATGAAACATGAGTCCATCATTTCACACCTGAGACAAAGAAACAGTCAAAACATAGAATTGGAAGGGGAGAATTAGCTTCAAAGAAGTTAAAGGCATTTCCATTTGGAGGCAATGTCATGGCATCAGTTTTTTGGGATGCATGTGGGATAATTTTCATTATCTCCAAAAAGGAAAAGCAATCAATGATGAGTATTATGCAAACTTGTTGCAGCTTTTGAGCTTGAAATCAAGAAAAATGGCCACATTCAGCAAAGAAGTTTCTTTTGCCATCAAAACAATGCACCAGTTCACACATTTATTATTGCCGTGGCCAAAATCAACGAGTTTAAATTTGAATTACTTCCTCATCCACCCTATTTGCCAGATTTAGCCCCCTCTGATTCTTTTCTATTTCAAAACTTAAAGAAATGGCTTCGTGGTAAAGGATCTGGCTACAATGAAGAGGTGGGGTTTGCAGTTGATGGCTATTTTGCAGAGCTCGACAGTTCTCACTATAAACAGTGTATCAAAGCTATTAAGCATTTCTGGGAAAAGCGTATTGAGCTGAAAGGAGGCTATATAAAGAAATAAAGACGTTTTTTCCCAAAATGTTTGTGCTTTCATTGTTAGGTCAGGTACTTCTGGGCCAGCCCTCACCAATGCTGCCATCGCTAAACAAGTTGAAAGTTTAATCTAATTTAAACCTCAAAATATTGAAATAATATTGCACATATTTTGCAGGTCATTTTTAAGTAATTGTGCTAATTTAATTCTCTTTTTTAACAGTTTATAAAACTGCCACAAACCAGCAGGCTGACAACTGCTATAAATCTAACTACTTGTTTTATATATGTTTACATTAATAGATTTGCAAAACATCTCACCTTGTCTGGTTTTTGCAGGTTTTAATTCAAGCTCAGGTATTCCCTTACCAATCTTCCTTTCATAGAAGTTTGAAAACAGTGTTGTTGTAATTAATTTAATTTAAAAGGGGAGTCAATTAATAACACTGAACAACACTTACAACATAATTTTCTGGACGTGTTTCGAAGGTTAACTTTCCTCCATTATCAAATTCAAACTATTGAAAATTGCTTGTTTGTGGAACACGTTAGGAACATTAAGAGTAAACAATTATAAAAATCAGCAGTTGCATTTCACTTTTGGACAAAAAATCATGACATAAAGCTAGAACCAAAACTTCTCAAACACATAACCGGAAAACAAGAACTGTCCACAAGGGGAACAAATCTTCATTTTAAAAAAATAGAAACAGAGTATTTAATTTTGACATTCCTCAGAAAGATATTTTCAGCAAGTTCCTTGAACCGTTACCAGAAGAAATATCAGAAGAAGCATCGCCATCCGCACCATGAAACACCATGGAAACCCAGTTATTGTCCGGTTGATAATGGAGGAAAGTTATCCTTTGAAACGTGTTCTGGAAAATTATGTTGTAAGCGTTGTTTAGTGTTATTAATTGACTCACATTTTAAATTAAATTAATTATAACAACACTGTTTTCAAACTTCTATGAAAGGAAGATAGTTAAATAGGCAAACAAGTCTTCAGGAAGTTAAATAAAACTACAAACCCTCCGCTTACCAGGTGGGTGCTCAAACCATACATATTGAGAGGTAGTGAAGATAGGTTTTCAGGCAATATAAAATGCCATATTATTCTGAAATCCAGGGTTGAATTACCTTTGTTTCTTTGCTTATTAGGAATCGTGTTGGGATCTGCCCTATTTTTTCATAGTGTTCCCATATGCAAGTAAGTTGCACTGTAAAGGTTACAGTAATTCACATTTCATATTGGCATAAAATGAAAGTGTTAAAGCTAGAGATCTGCAGATCCTAATACTGTGGTGGATCCTACGCAATCGGCAGGACCAGATTGGAGAAAGGAGTGTCCTCCATATAATGGATGATCTAAAAGACTGAGCTGGTTACACTATGTTTTGTCTGTATGGGTCCTCAGCACTCTTCCCCAACTGCCGCTGTCATAGAACAGCACGGATAAAACCTACAACATTTTTAATACTGCTTTTAAAGGTTTTACTTACCAATATAATTAAAGCAGATACTGAAACTGGCTACCATATTTGTCCATGCATTTTTGGCACCTCTTTAGGAAATTATCCATCACTCTCCATAGTTCACATTGAGAAATGCTAGCAATTTCCTGGTGGATATTTTGTTTTAATTCTTCCAGGGTGTGTGAGTTTGTCTTGTACACTTTATGCAAGTGTAACACTTGCAGTCGGGGAACTGAGGGGGCCACAAATTTCTACTAGTAATTCTGTCCTGTAACACACTGCCAATTGTTCTCGTTGAAAGAGTGGCTGTATGAACTGTTGCAGAGTCTTTGTCCTTTTTCTTTTCTTTTTTTGCAATTTTGCACTTCTCATTTGTTGGTTCTCTGTCAATTTGGTTATATCTTTCGCAGCCAGGTTGTCATAACATTGTAATAAGAAGTTAAATACATTTAATGCAATTGCCTTTCACCCTTTTCAGAGGCTTGTCATTTTTATGTTTCTCTAGGCTACTTAGATCTGAACACTTCTTAATGACTGCACATGCACTACGGATACAATGAGCTTCAGAACTTCACTCCACTGCAGTAAACAATGCAATTGGAGAAGTACTGACTACCACATGACAATAAGTAGAACTAAAAGATTTGAGCTTATGTTTAAATGCTTTGGAAATTGAATTCCAGTGCTTGTTCAACCCATTCATTACTTGAATGTGTCAAATGAGTGCCAACATATGCAATATAGTGACAACTGTTTTCACTTGCTCCAAGAGTTGTGCTGCAATGTAATGTAGACATCTGGACCTACTCTAAGGCTAGATCGAGTGCAGGTCTCAGAATGCCCTTACTATGATATAGTAACAGAGCAGCTATGGCCCAAGCTTATTGGGAAATAGATGCTGGGTAGTTGGAGAAATAAACAGAGATAATTAGTGAGGCAGCGCTCTCACTCAGTGTAAACACTACCTAGTGACGGATAACCAAATCTTCTGGGAGTTTTCCTTCTCGCTGGTTTCAGAATATTCTAGAAGGTTCTGTAGAAATTTCCAACACTGACAAGCTGTGGGTACTGATACTAAAAGAAATTAGAGACGTCTGTGGTTGATTTGCCAGCAGATGGATCATTCTAAGAAGAGGCTGCTACATGTATATTTCACTACGTGACTATATCATGAAGGAGATGAATTCACAGTGAAAACTAAACTAGATCACAATAGTGAAGTAATAGTGAGATCTTAATGAAGTGATGGTGAAAACTGGACAAGCTCGGAATGTTATACAACATTATCATACTGCACAGAGTGTACCATTTGAAACTGTTGATTTAAAATGCAGGTCTCAGCCTACTTTATGAAACCTATTGCTTCTAAATGAGAGTGCTGCTATTATTCTTAATACCATATTTTAGTATGCAGATGTACATCTTGTTTTTGTAAATTACAGTATAACCTTGTTAGTGCAAACTTGTTTGACGAACTAACAGTTAACACAAAGAAAATATTCGCCCAGGCAAAAATACATTAGTTCTTATGGAAAATTTTATCAGTCAACATGAATTTCAGTTAAGGCAAATTAAAAACTCTTTTTCAGTCCCTATCATAATTAAATTACATTGTAATACAAACTTATGATGTTACAGTATTATTACTTTCTCTACTGTAAGTAGGGGAAGTATTATATTCCACCCAAAAATTTGATGTCGAGATTTCATCAGAAATACATGTTTTGAAACCCCTGAATCAAAAAACACACCTTTAGAAAAAGGTGTGTGTGTGTGTGTGTCTGTCTGTCTGTCTCTGTGTGTGTGTGTGTCTTTGTGTCTGTGTGTTTGTGTCTGTGCATCGGTCGGTCCGGTCGGTCCGGTCGGTCCGGTCGTTTCGGTCGGCAGCATAACTCAAAAACGAAAAGTTGGTATTTAAGTTTAGTGTCTTTCAAGGATGCCACAAAGATTTTGAGGAAAATAGCCCCACGCTAAACTACCCTTTACATGGACAATTTTTCACAAAATTTTGATTTTCTTGAAAATGGCTCTAATGATTTTGATTGATTAAAATGTCATATGTTTCAGATATTTTTATTACAAATGAAATGTATATCGTGCATTTTCTGACTATAGCCCCTGTAGTCATATTTACTCTGGACGACTTTTGCATAACTGGTAAACCGTTAGAGATAGACCAAATGATACTGCACAAAAATGTAGATCTTGGTAAAATACACAATTTATGTCACAATAAATTTTCTTGTAGGGTGAACCATTTCAGAGATATTCCTTGTTATGTGTGTGAGTTTCTGAAAACTAAAACTTTCATGAAATGGAACATCATTGCTCATTTTTTTTATACGTTAAGTGTGCAAAGAGAACAATATTTCAAGCTTTAAAAGATTTGACTATCGCACAAAGCCTATTGTATTGTAATATCTCCCTTGCACCTACAGGGAAATAAGCAATAAGATAATTTGTACAAATGTTTATCTCAACTAACACGAAGAAGATATAGGAATAAGAGTTTGTAAGAATGGTTAGTACAAGAGCAGAGAAAGTCATGGGAGTGCAGCAAATCAGATTTTTAAATGTTTATTTTCTTTTCTGAAATGAATGCAAGAAGTGGAGCTTTAAAATATGTTACACCCAAGAGTTTATAGCTTTTGTAGCATATTTATCACAATTTCTTCATATTGCGCATCTTCTATGTTTCCAAGAAACTTATTATCTCTTTGAAAGCACACCATGCATCCTTGGTTATTCATGGTGTCCAAAATGCATCGTTCTTCATTAGTTGTCTTATGTGAGGTCCATCAAATACACCCTATCTTATCTTAGCTTCAGACATCACAGAAAATTTACTGCTCAGGTACTTAAAACATGAATCATTCTTCTCTAATAATTTCACAATTGTTGTTTCATAACACGTAATTCCATATGCAAAGGAGGTAATAACATTTTCTTTGGATCAACTAGACTGGCATGAATGACGCTTTTTTTTCTCTCTGCGTTAAAATTTTTCTGTTAGGCCATTCGCTCACTTTCCAGTGTTGAACCATGTTGCACTGTCCCACTAGCACAAAAAGTATGGGTATTTTGCTGCCCTAGTAAGATACTGGATACCTTTAGGTCTCTGCACAACAGCCATTGATGCTCCTTGTAATTAATTCTTCCTAAAATTGTTTCAAGATTTTAATGTAATTATTTTAGAAACACTGAAAGTGTAACTGGTATTGAGGGAAATTCGCTTCTATTATGCAATAAAACTGCTTTTATACTTATTTTTGAAGCGTCAATAAATAAACGCATGTCATTACTATCGTATGTTGGTCTTCCCAGTCATTGAATTAAAGCTGGTACATCTCAACATTAAACCAGTTGGTGCTCCATCTTAAAGAACTCGGTAATTCTTTGTCTCTGTTCCTATATCAGGATAATGTGGTGTCTGGAGACAGCATATTCTCCTCTTTCAACCTTGATCTAAGTAATTCGCTCTTGTCTGTTGTAAGATCTAAGTCTCTCACAAGGTAGTTCAACTCTTCTTGACTAAAATGCTGTGACTTATCTTCAGCAGTGTGTGCTGAGAAATCCTCATTTGTATTGGAATTTTCTGTTGCCCAGAGACTGAACTGTCAGTATCCTCTAGTTGAGCTGGTGGAATAGGAATAAGGACATCTACTCCGTGTGGCACATCTTATAGCTGAAGCAGAGCCATCTGGATATTTAATTTTTGTTTTGTTTGACACATTGTACCCTGATACTTTACACATGCAGAAATAGCAATCACAGTGATTTTTTTAATTCTCACCATATCATAGGGACTTCATTGTACCACTGCCTTAGTCCTTCATTACATGTTTTGCAAACAGTATAGCCCATTTTTGATTTTTATGTTCTAGCTTAACTTGAAAATACGAGGGGTATTCAATAAAGAATGGCATTAATGCTCATACAAGAATTTGCTGTAAAAAGTTGCTCATACAGACTTTTGTCCCCATGAGCATCGGCAGACATTTTTCCAGGGGGGGGCCACATGTTTGAAATTTGCAATCAGATATTATCAATTCACTATTTTATTGTCAAAATTTATAACATTCGTTGCATATAACCATGTTAATTTGTGTTAAATAGAAATTGATCTTTTAAAATAGTAATTTAATAGTCAGTAATTGATTGCACATTAAGTTGACCAACTTCCAGGGAGGGGCCGCGGCCCCCTCTTGCCCCCCCTTCATGATGCCCATGTTTGTCCCCCTCAAAATACTTCCCTCCTTTACCATTCCTGGATGATATGCAGAAAGCCACTGTTTGACATCCTCTTCTGGGTTGCCTCTTAAGCTTTAACTGCTTTGGCCTCATTTTCGAACCAACTAGCCTTAAGTTCCTTTTTGGCTGATGGATTAAGAAAAAAGTCACATGGAACTAGGTCAGGACTTTAAGATGGATGAAGTACTGTAGAGATGTTATTTTGTATTAGCAACATGTAGCCAGGCCTTGTCATGATGAAGCTTTCACTGTCCAATCAGATTCCTTTGCTTTTTTGGGGATGCAATCCTTTACAAACTGCTTCAGGGCATTCTTGTAATAATCTGCAGTGCCTGTAGTGTATCTTGGAATTGTGTTAGTGTACACCATCCCCTGGTAATAAAAAATGTGTTGACCATGGCCTTATTGGCTGACTTCTGCACTCGTGCCTTTTGTGGTGGAGGTTGACCATGTTTCACCCAGTTTGAGCTGCTCTGCTTCATCTCTGGGGCATAACAATACACCCATGTTTCATCACCAGTAATGATCTTTTGCTACCTCACTCTCAACACATTGTTTCCAATAGCAGCACACACCGATACGAGCCTGCATTTGCTGTGGAGCAAGCAGTCGCGGTATCCAGGTGCAGTCTAGGAGTGTGTACTAGACATTTGTAAGTGCTCTTTCAAAATTGTGTAAGTGCTCCCAACTGATACCCCACGGATGTGTACAAGCTGCCTCACAGTGAGAAGTAATGACACCTTCTGTGTTGATTATTTCTGTTATAACAATAACAGGTGCACCTGCTCCTCTCTGTAATTTAGCATTTTCGCCAGCCATTTTTGAAAGCATAGTGCCATTGGAAACATGCTCGATGAGATATTGCAGAGTTCCTATAAGCTCTCTTCAGATCATCATAGCTTTCGGTAGAATTTTTCTTCAAGAGAACACAAAAGTTAATTGCTAATGCTATTCATGAAAATCAGCCATGACAACATTTGGAGGCGATTCTGAAACACTTTCACTCTCACAGGCTGCCATCAATCAACTGACAGAACTGTTGTTGTTGTTTTCTAGTGCCTTGCATCTGGCAATGAAGCCATTAGCATTCGTGCCTTCCAATACTTTTGAACTGTAGTTTCTTCTGATCTTAATGCTTCACAGGTCTTCAAGTGTTCCTCATTCATTTCTGCTGGATCGTTACACAGGACACATATTGGTGAGGCTGAGATACCTATTCTGTAGAGATGACTTGCCAAGCAGTCATGATTTGTCAATAGCCGGAAGGCTGCAACAGCTGTTTTCCTTGGTCTCTGGGGGATTATATCTGGATTGGAAAGTAGTGTAATCCATTTTTTATCTTTGGCATTTGTTTCTATTTCTTGTAGGTATGAATGAGAAAAATTTTTAATGATCAAGCGTTTTATTGAGGAATATGAGAAATTGAATTTAGACTTTTGTTTTATTGTTGTGCCTTTCTTTGCAAGTGAGTCTGCAGCTTCGTTCCCCATGACTCCACAGTGTGCTGGAATCCATTGGAGATGAACAGTCTTATTAACTTTTTGGAGTTGTGTTAACATTTTGTAGCATTCTCTAATTTTTGTTGACTTCTTTGTAGTATTTGAACATATTCCCTGAATTGCAGCTTTAGAATCTGAAAGAATTACTGCCTTGTTAAATTTATTTAAGGGAAGATTTAATAATTGTCGGAGAGCAATGTATATAGCCTCTATTTCTCCATCATAATTTGTGGTGTCTCTGCCAACAGAATGATAAAAGGAAAAATGTGAACATGTAACTCCAGCTCCAGTAAGGTTTTCCTTCGAGGATCCATCAGTATATATGTGCAGCCATTCTTCTGTGGGATACCTAGTATTGATTGTTTCCAGAGCTAGAAGTTTTTGTATTTCTTTTGGTGTGTCTGATTTACTTATTTCCTCTATTAATTCCAAATTGAAGGTAGGTTGCAATAATTCCAATGGATTTTCTCTAATAAGTAGATTTTCTCTGGTGTTAGGAATGTTCAATTTGGATTTAATCTGTGTTACCTTTTCTAGGAAACTACTATGAGTTTTAAGGATTGAAGGGGCGAGGTTCTCTTCTGTCCATTTAGAGTTTGGCAGTCGTAACATTTTCTCGTGTTGGAGCAATGCTTGTTCTTCTATTTTTGTTATTATTGATGGGGTCCGTGTTAAGGCAAGCATGGCATCAATAGGTGTGGATTTAACTGCTCCAGTGATTAGGCGAAGAGCCTGATTTTGTATTTGTTCAAGTTTATTGATGTTAGCATTTGCTGCTGTTATTAAAGCTTCAGAACAGTACAAGAGGTTTGGTTTAATATACATTTTGTATGTTGTGTTAAGGACTCTCCTTGAGCAGCCCCATTTAGCACCAGCTAACCTTTTCAGGATTTGCAATTTCTTTTCAACCTTTTCTGAGATGTTTGTTATATGTTTTTTCCAACTTAGCTTTCTGTCGAAAGTGATGCCTAAGTATTTGGCATCATCAACTGCTTTGAATGGTTTACCATTATAATTTATGTTAATATTAACTGGTTTGTATTTTAGTGTAAATAATTCATAATTTGTTTTTTCCACATTGATAGTCATGAGGTTTTTGGAGCTCCATTCATGTACTTTGTTTAGGGCTGTTTCTATTCTGTCTTTAATTAATTCAGGTTTTTTTGAAGAGCCTGAAGTCCAAATGACTACATCGTCAGCAAATAAAGCAATTTTGGTTTCTAAAGTTTTTATTATTGATGGAAGGTCATTTATATATATGTTAAAGAGTGTTGTACTCAGAACAGCACCTTGTGGAAGTCCTTGGTGTGTTTGTTTATATTTGGAAATGTATGTATTATATTTTGTGGCACAAAATCTTTGTGAAATAAACTGAGTTATCCACTTAAGCATGTTACTTTTCACACCTATTGATTGCAACTTCTCAACTAATTTATTTCTCCAGACTGAGTCATATGCTGATTTAAAATCAATGAATACTGCCAAGGTATCCTCCTTTCTATTGAAAGCTTCCTTGATGTCTTGGCTTAGTAGGAGTACATTTTCACTTGTACTATGATTCTGTCTGAAGCCGGTCTGTGAACTATTAATTAAGTTGTAATATTCTAGGAACCAGTTAAGTCTAGATCCCACCATTCTTTCCATCACTTTTGCAATAACACTGGTCAAAGATATTGGTCTGAAACTATTAATATTGTTTGAGGGTTTGTTTTTCTTTAAAATCGGGATGATAATGGCTTTTTTCCAGTCGGAAGGTACAGTCAATCTCCAACACGTGTTATACAGTTTAAGTAGGATTTCTTTTCCTTTCCTGCCAAGGTGTTTAATAAACTCTGGGTGGATCTTGTCAGGTCCAGGAGATTTTTTGTTCTGTAATTGTTCTATTGCTAAATCCAGTTCTGTTTCATTAAAATCCTGAATAAAAATATCATTTCGTATTCCTTTTGGCTTACTAGTTTCTCTGATAGTTTTTTGGATAGCCTTATCTTGTTTTTTATACGCTTGGGGTATTCTTTGTGACTGAGCATAAAACTTGTTAAGGGATTCAGCTATTTCCCTATCTGTAGTTAAGCTTTTGTTATTATATTTTAATGGTTCAGTTGTATTTTTTGATAATTTTGTTTTATTAAGGAATTTGTATATTTTATTTCCATCCTTCCTATAGTCCATATGTTCTACAAAATTTGTGAAACTGGCCCTTTTTGCTGTAATTAATTCTTTCTTAAAAATGGCTGCTTTTCTTCTCCAGTTTTGTACATCTTCTGGACACTTGGTTCTTTCGGCTTTGACTCTTGCTATATTTCTTTCGTGTTTTAACTTAGATAAAGATGGAGACCAAAAGTAGCTATATTTCTTTAACTTTCCTTTGGGGATATGTGTTTTGGCTGCTGTCAATAATATTTCACAAATTTTTTTATTCATTTCATCTGTTGACTTGAACTCTGATTCTAACAGTATATTACACTTCCCTTCTATCTCATTTTGGAAACTGGACCAACCTGCTTTTTTAAAATTCCAAGAAGTTTTAACTATTTGTGGCGGAATGTCGTTGGGTGGTTCTCGTTGTATCGCCATTTGATGCGAAATGTTGTTGATCACGTTGTGTCGCCCTTTGATGTGGTTCGTTCCGGCTAGTTCAGGATGAGATCTCTTTCTTTATCTCGGGTATGCGTAGGTGTTATAGACTACCCAAGAAAGACCTTTGTATATTGTTTATTACTTCTTATATACTTTCGGGAGTTATGCCGATTTTCTACACGCAGAAGAATTGCACTCACGTCTGCACTCCACAACGTGCCGTACTGGTCTGGGGTGAGTAGTGACGCTTTCTGGCGTACCCACGCTAAGAAAAACGTTCTCTCCAATTTTAAATGTCATGACGTCATCCAAGAAAGCCTCGTATCCAAAATGCTATTTCATTCCTTTTCCCGCAATTTAGAAATGTCCCTTTCTATTACAACATGTTCTTTTTTTGAATTTCGAATATATAATTACCTTTTTATGATTAAACGATGTTTTCTTTATATTTTATTAAACATATCGCGCGACTTTTAAGATTGGCAGACCTGAATTTCAAACGTGTATTTAAACTATGTAGTATGACGTCATGACTCGTTAATTTCAAACCAATAATGCGTTTATCCTACAAATTTAACGACTATTATTTACTCATATCTTGCTCACCTTAAAACACTTCCTACTCTATTATCTACATATGTTATTACTCAACACTTAACGCAAATCTCACATCCGGCAATTAAATTAAAACGTGTCTTTATCAAGCCCATTCGATTTGAAATCTAAATTTCGGTATCAAATGCCCCCATTTATATTATTTTATTATTTCATAATAAAATAATGTAAATGTCTTGCCCGAAAGAAAAATTAAAATTACTCCTGTATTTTGAATAATCGGCAACACTCCCATTATATACAATTTTCAATTACACTGTTTTGAAATTGGTTATTAACATATTTTCTCATTAATCTTTTTAACATGACAAACAATTATACACTTGACTTAACATTAATCCTTAAATACTAATTACAATATGTTATGGTTTCTTCTGTGAAACTTTTATATAAAGGTTAAATTTCAAGAGTCTTTCTTTATACTTCCTTCTTTTAGTTCATGTTTGCTTACTTCGCTCTCACTATCACTTGCACTGTGAATTTTCACTTTTGTTATTGTAACACATATCTGTACTAGATCCTTTAAGAATTAAAATGTACATATATTTATATAAATCCATTACACTCTTCAGACAAGTTCATTCTTTGTCTTGCTGTGATAACTATCTATACATCTAAATATTTTAACAAATGTTTACAAAGTAAATATTCTGTTTTCTCTCTATGCGGAGATGAACATTTTAACAATCTTTCTGAAGCGGTTATTGTGAGCTCTATACAATGTATTCTTAAGCTCTTTGTAGTATATAGCAATTCACATTCTGCATTTTTCATGAATATGTAAGTACCTGACCAATATATGATTTTCAAGTAAGCTAACATTTAAATTTTATCTCAAAGCTGATGGGGCGCCAATAGACAAATGACACTTCGAATTTTTTTACATGAAATCAAGGTTCCAAGGTACCACACGGTTTCTTGTATGGTCGAAGGAGTTGTCTATGCCACCTTCCCAGACATTTTTCATTTTTAACATCTTTTAATTCATAGGTATGATAACCAAATTTGGATATAATTTCTGCAGGACCTTTATATAACAATTCCATCCTTTTGTTCCTACCTCGCAACGCACTTGATAACTTATGGTCTTTAACTAGTACCCAATCGCCTATCTTAGGTTCCCATTTATGTTTTGTACTCTTTTTCTTTAATTTTCGCTTCTCTGCCTTTTTCTTGATTCGTTCAAAAGCAATTTTCGCTCTTTCTTCTTCACTTAACTGAATGTCATTAATTTTCAGTATTTTTGGTACCCCGATCAATATTGGTTCTGGTTCAATTCCTAACATTAATTTTATTGGTGCAAACCCAGTAGTTACATTAATGGTGTGATTGATAATCTTTTCTATCAAGGGACAATATTTCACCCAATCCTTGTGATTATGATGTGTAAGTACACGTAAATAAATTCCTATATCTCGGAGGACACGTTCTGTTGGATTCCCTGATGGAAAATATGAGGAGCAATAATTTAGTTTTCTTGCGTCTAATGTCACCCTAATCTTTCCATTGGCCTTAATTACAATACATAGGGGATTCACAAATTCTGAATTCGAAATCTCAATAACCTCATCTTCTAACATTGACTTTATAACTGCATCTACCTCTTCTCTTATTGTACTAGGGATAGCTCTCACTTTATGTGTAAAAGGTTTGATGGGTATCATCTCAAACGAATGAGTATAAATATTACATTTACCAGGTTTCTCAGAGAATACTTCTTTATTTCGGATTAATATTTCAAACAGTTTATCCCTCTGTTGTTCATTTAGTTGATCAGCCTGAGTTACTTTTTCCCTCAACAATTCTTCTAAGTCTTCACTACTCTCCCTATCATAGTACCTAGTTGCGTCAGAAAACCTCAAATTGTCTATGAAATCATTTTTATCCCATTCTACATTTTCTTTATTATCGATACTGTACTCTTTGACATTTACTTCAGTTAATTCCATAGCTCCTACTTTAACATATTCTACAAAGAATGTATCCCCTTGGATTTCTTCTTCCTCTTTTTCTCTTACAATAGTTTCTGAACTACTATCTTCCACAAAAGGCACTATAATGGTCTCATCTTCAACTTTCATTTCTACAATCATGTTTTTAAAATTCACCACAGCTTCCCAGGCATAAAGACAATCACAACCTATTATAATATCTGTCACAAGTCTTCCTACAATCAGAAATAAAATTCCTAGTATTCTCCCATTTATTTCAATATTTATCATTGCTTGAAATTTTACTCTCTCTTTTCGTTTTCCCACAGCTAGCGAGCAGTATATCCCATTAACTGGTAAAGACATTACTTTAAAACCACTACTTTGTAAATTATCATAAAAATTTTGTGAGCATACTGTGCTATTGGATCCCGTATCTATAATTGCATTGTATTGTTTTCCATTTACTCCAATTTTGATTTTAGGTGGATCTCCTACTTTTTCGTTTTCGTCAATTCTATTTTTCCATTCTCTTTTCTTTTGTATCATCATTTGCCTTCCAGGACTATTTATTTCCGAGTACTTATCACAATCATTACTAGGATACCCAGTTCTCACTGAAGGCGCGTTTGACCGGGTCTGGCGTTTCCCTGATTTTTAGGTATGGCTCCTGTACTATTTCCCAAATTGTTACTTCTGTTTTCCTGCATTAAATCGGGGTTACTTCCTACCATGTTTTTGACCGTGTTAATGGCCTCAACCATTTCCGCATTTTCGGGGGAATTTCGTCCATTAGAATACCTTTCTCCCTGTCTTGGTGACCTCGGTCTAAACTCATTATCTCCGTTTGTCCAATACCCATCATTTGAATTTCTACTAAGTCCAAAATAACGTCCCCGTCTACCTCGATCAAATCTATTTGTATTCATATAATTCACCCTTATATTTCTTCCCCTTAGATTACCATTTCTATTTTGGTGATGCCCTTCCTGGTTATATCTACCTTGATTTTCCCACCGGAATGATTCCATCCTTGGTACTGGTCCTTTATATCTTTCCCTAATCTCACTTCTATTCTGATAATACTGTGCCCCTTGCACGAAAGAATTTACAGTTTCTTTTTCTTCATATTTATTTCCAAATGCGTGTTTTGGCTTATTGACTTCTAAGGCTGATAATAATTCGATCATAGCTGCAATGCTATCGGGTCGGGCTATGATTAGGTAGTGTTGAAGCGTTTCCGGAAAATGTGGAGTAACTATATTTATTAGATCTTTTTCATCTAAGGGAGGATCCAACATCTTCGATTTTCTCGCTATTCTCATAAAATAGTTGACCATCGATTCCTCCGATCTAGGATTAAACTTTCCATTGCTTAATTCAACTCTAATATTAGCCTGCCTACTAGCTCCCCAATATCTGGTTAAAAAGATGTTCCTAAAGGTCCTGTAATCATTATTGTTACCCATAGAAAGGCCTAGCCAATTGGCAGCATTACCCTTTAGGCATTTTCTTACTATCACCATCTTGTACTCCTCCGGTATACGTTTCACCGTGAAGTACTCTTGTAACCCTTCTAAAAAGGCTTTAGGATAATCTGAATCTTCATTTTCAAAAACTGGAGGTGTCATTTCATTTAAGACATGGTTAGGCCAATGTAAATTTGAATTGTCACCTGTCCCTGCACTATTTATGAGATCAGAATGGGAATTACTGTTACCTCTATTTTGCATCGAAATGTCAGCTGATACACCTGGTATTGCCTCGTTTCTTGCAGCTTCATTATTAAGATTGTTGTGATTACATGCATTTTCATTTAATTTCAAATTTTCTAAGGCCTCTTTTACCTGAGTAATTTCTGTTACTACCCCTTTTATTTGGTCTGTAACATCCTCCAAATTTCTAGCCTGCCTTGCACTTTCTACATCAGATCTTTCCATTCTAACTTTACACCCCTGTAACTCTTCTCTAATTTCTTCCCTGTCTTTATCTAACCTTTGTACTACCTCTTCCCTTTGTTTGTCTAATTTATATGTTACTCTTTCCCTTTCTTTATCTAATTTTTCACTAACTTGTTGACCTAATTTCTTTTCAGAATTCTTTACTTCTTGCCTTATTGTCTCTAATTCTCCCTTAACCTGTTCTCTATTTTCTTTGACTTCACTACTAACTTTATTAATTTCCTCCCTAACTTCTTCCCTAAAGGTTTCTAAAGCTCTCTTCTGATTTTCCAATTGCATTCCCAATTCCTGTTGTCCCTTCTCTAATTTCTGTCCTAACTCAGTTCTTAATTCTTTACTAGTTTCATCTATCTTTTCCATTATCTTTTGAAACATATTCTCTATTCCTGACATAATCGCTGGCCTTTCTGAATTACTACTAAACATTTCTGAGCTACCTCTAGGTGTTTCTCTAACGTTCTGATCTTCTACTTCTTGGCATATTCTGCTACCGATTATATTTTGATTATATTCTTCCATCCTAACTACACTTTTCTCAATTTCCGGACTCTCAAAACCTAGAAAATCGCTATCACTGTCTTCCATTTCTAAGCTATTTACATGTGTTTTTCTACTCACCAATATTTCACAATTTTCACTATTATTTTCACTATTGCTATTTTTTTTTTTTTTTTTTTTTAACTGCACTTAAACTTGTTCACTACACGTTTCACAGATGTTGACACGCTGGGCACCTTCTTGTTTGCTGGTTCTATGCTGGCTTGGTCGTCTTGGGGTTGGTCTATTCTCTCGACGCCACACGTTGGGTCGCCATTTGTGGCGTAATGTCGTTGGGTGGTTCTCGTTGTATCGCCATTTGATGCGTAATGTTGTTGATCACGTTGTCGCCCTTTGATGTGGTTCGTTCCGGCTAGTTCAGGATGAGATCTCTTTCTTTATCTCGGGTATGCGTAGGTGTTATAGACTACCCAAGAAAGACCTTTGTATATTGTTTATTACTTCTTATATACTTTCGGGAGTTATGCCGATTTTCTACACGCAGAAGAATCGCACTCACGTCTGCACTCCACAACGTGCCGTACTGGTCTGGGGTGAGTAGTGACGCTTTCTGGCGTACCCACGCTAAGAAAAACGTTCTCTCCAATTTTAAATGTCATGACGTCATCCAAGAAAGCCTCGTATCCAAAATGCTATTTCATTCCTTTTCCCGCAATTTAGAAATGTCCCTTTCTATTACAACATGTTCTTTTTTTGAATTTCGAATATATAATTACCTTTTTATGATTAAACGATGTTTTCTTTATATTTTATTAAACATATCGCGCGACTTTTAAGATTGGCAGACCTGAATTTCAAACGTGTATTTAAACTATGTAGTATGACGTCATGACTCGTTAATTTCAAACCAATAATGCGTTTATCCTACATATTTAACGACTATTATTTACTCATATCTTGCTCACCTTAAAACACTTCCTACTCTATTATCTACATATGTTATTACTCAACACTTAACGCAAATCTCACATCCGGCAATTAAATTAAAACGTGTCTTTATCAAGCCCATTCGATTTGAAATCTAAATTTCGGTATCATATTGGTTTGTTACTTTTATTTATTAGACCTCTTATGGAGTTTATGGTGATTCTGTGGCCTGAACCTGGGTCTTCTATTATTTCTCTTTTTGTATTGTCAATTATGTCAGATGACACCATCAGAAGGTCAGGATTTGTACCTGAACCATTATAATGAAGGTAAGTGGGTGGATCATTTGGATTAAATATTAATTCCATTGTTGACGAGTTTAATAGGTCTTCTATGACTCTTCCTGCTGAATTTATATCTCTGTAGCCCCACCTAGGGGAGTGTGCATTAAAATCACCTATTAAAATACTTTTGGGTTCTATGGGAATAGAATTTAGATCTAGTGTATTGTCTGGAGGATTGTAGATACTGTAAATTCTTTTCCATACTTCAATTTTAACTATTTCTGATTTATCTTGTTCTTCCATTGTTTTTTGGATTTGGATTTGGTATTCCTGTAAGAATACCACTTGCTATTTGACGAGCCTTTGGAAGTATATGTGTAGTGTACTGATTCATTTCAAAGTATATTTCCTGTTCTTGTGATATATTGGCTTCTTGTACTGTGAAGACATCTATATCTTGGTCTTTTAATATTTTCATTAGCTCTTGTTTTTTAGGCTGGGACATGCCTCCTGCATTCCATTGTAGAATTCTTAAAGTATTGGAATTGTTGTGATGAAATTTGCCTAAAGATGTCCCCACCCGGAGATCCGATTGGGGGACAGTTTTAACTCCGGAATGTTTATCTTTAGGACTCATATTCATGTATGTGGCTTTCATGTAACTGTTTTCTTAACGGGCACCAGTTTTACAATGTGGCAGTTACATCACCCGACTTAAACCCCCATTTTGCAAGGGGGACCACACCTATCGTTGGTCAACGGGTCCATCGGACCTAGCCGGGAGGACTAAATAGGTGGTATTTAGATCCACCGACCTTCCCCTCATGTGCCTCTGAGGGACGCTGTTGTGCTGTGATAGGCCAGCACATATGTAAATGACATTTCCTCCATTTTAGATGAAACAGTTATACCGCTGTGATTCGGTCAAATACGTATATGAATAGTCAAGTTCATGATTAATTTAATTACATCTGAGGACAAATATATACTGTTTCACTGTGAATGTCAGGAAACCATAGTTGTTTTTTTCCAATAAAATAGTGTCATCAGTGGGTACTTACACTTTCACAGTCACTTTAATCTACAGTAATGTACAGTACTTGATATTGTGGTATATTACGCATTACTGTATGTATGTGTATACATATTAAAAGCTGGGTTCTTCACTTAACATACATTTATTTTAATGCAAACTCTTTATTTTTTGGGCCCTTTGAATTCATGTTAATGAGGTTATACTGTATTGCATTAAGAAATGCTCATAGGCGAATTGTGTTGTAATATGCTAACATAAAATGGTCTAGAAGTAGTGATAAACATCTGATGTGTTCCACTCACATGACCTTCTCTACTCTTGTACTAATTATTTCTACAAACTCTTATTTCTATATCTTCTTTGTGTTTTTTGGGATAAACATTTGTACAAATTATCTTATTGTTTATTTCCTTGAAGGTGCAAGGGTAATATGGGAATACAGTAGCCTTTGAGCTATTGTCAAATCTTTTAAAGCTTTGAGATTCCATTCTCTTTGCATGGTTAATATATAAAAGGAGGGATGACAATGTTGCATTTGACAAAAGTATAAGTTTCTGAAACTGACACAAATAACGAGGAATATCTCCAAAATAGTTCACTCTACAAAAAAGATTTATTTGTACATAAATTGTGTGTTTTAGCAAGATCTATATTTTTTGTAGCAGACCTCTGTCCTCAATGTGATCTGCAAGAGGAAATGGACCAAGACCACCTTCAAATATGCCCGGCCACTTCTAGTGCCCCATCCATCAGTGAAAAATATTGGAGAGCAAGAGGATTAATGACTTCATTGTCAGAAATCCAGCATTACCTAACAACAACATGTTTTTTGTATAGTAAGATTTGTTCTATCGCTTACGGTTTACAAATTGCGCAATAGTCATCCAGAGTAAACAGGACTACATAGGCTATGGCCAGAAAATTCAAAATATACATTTTTATTTGTCATAAAAATATCTTAAACATATTATGTCCTTTTTAATCAAAATTGTTAAAGCCATTTTCAAGAAAATCAAAATTTTCTAAAAATGTTCCATGTAAAGGGTAGTTTAAGGTGGAGCAATTTTCTTCAAAATCTTCCTATCGCATCCTCAAGACATTAAACTTGAATACCAATTAAATACAAGTAGTGTAGTTTTGAGGTTGTGGTCCATTTATTGTCAGTTATAGGTTTATTTTATTTAGCTAATATTAGTTGTGAATGTTTGAGAAGATGGAGATTATTTATTAATAGAGGTTTATTGAATTTAATGCCAAGAACAGCATTTTGATAGCTTTTACTTTCATACTCTAATAGTACACTTACTGCAGATACAATCAGATCATAGTAAAACCAGTTTTATTCATTGTCAAGCTCAAGAGATGATATGTAATGTCAAAGCTTTGCAGCTGAGAAAACTAAAAGATTTGCTGGTGAATTTTGGGAAAAAATTGGATTATTGGAAAAAGAAGTTTTAAGTTTCCTTTTTCTGAAATTCCACATGGTAGCACTAGCAAGGGCAGATGTTATGCATGCATCACTGATAATCTGATGGTATTTGGAAGTCTCTGTAATGTTTATTCTGTACTGTTTATCTATACCTATATTTATGTTACTATTTCAACCAATCACTCCCCCCCCCCCCCCCCTCTCTCTCTCTCGGGGGAAATCTCAAATAAAATGTATTATCATAAATTATATTGAATATAGAATAAGTGCATAATGTAGAAACTGATTATCCGGGCTTGTGGGCCATGGTCTAGTTAGGAAACTGACTAGACCACGGCCCACAAGCCCAGATAATCAGTTTCTATATAATGACACTGGCTGTGAAAGCCTACGCAGTTTGATCAATAAGTGCATATATCCATACTTGGTTTAAAGGCTGGTTCACTACCATCGGTAATGGTAACAATAACCAGGACAAAAAAGTTGAGATACATGTATTCAAACTGGAATGTTCACCGCTGAGAAGCTTTCCTAGGCCCTGAGAACAGAAAAGAGAGTTTGGCAAAGTTTCAACTTTCTCGATCCTATTGCAGAGCATGGCAGATTCAAATATATATATTAGACTTTTTGCTGTAGTAATTACTCTAGGAAGCCAATATCATGAAACAACCACTACAGTTATCTCTAGAAAAGATATTGTGATGTTGACACAGTGTACACGATCCTAGATGTTGAGCTTCCATGCAGCCCATATTTTAAATGTTCCATGGCTGACATATGTTGCCAAGGAGGCAGAGTAACTTTGACCAATTTTTTAAATGTTGGTTGTAAGGTTCTGTACTCAAAAAGAGTTTTGAGTGTGTATTTACGGTATTTGTGTAATTGAGGGACACAGAATTACTAGCTATTGATGAAGCTCTCCAATGTATCTCACAGGCAGGCAGCAACCAAGTTTGCATTTTCACTGACTCAATATATAGTTAAATATAAGCCAACAACAGGTGTATGTATATTTAATTATACTACACCTGAAATTCACATAAACTTGAGGTAGTCCAAATGTGTTTCTTGTGATCACTGTTAGGAGTTACTAGATTGGACCACTAAAGGAGCACAGACATCAGAGAAAACCTTGGAGGTTTTGAAGGACCAAAACAGCAGTGGAAAGACCAAGACCATCTTCGCTAGGTTTATTGTTACAGGCCACATGCCCTAAAACAAACTTGTTCATGGTGAGCAACATATACCTATTGAGCAGCACCAATACAAAAGGTGTTAGAGTTAAAACAGAAGGGAAAAATATACAGAGAGATACAAATACATCTGAACCGCTATGCAGTGTTTTTCCACTGCGCATGCAGAAAGACCATAACAGCAGCTGATATACACAAGGTCACAAGTATCACTTGTTTTTCTCTGCTCTGCCCACAATCAGTACTGAGTTGATGCGATATCGTGTGGTTGCATTATTACCAGTGTGCTTTATTATTTAGTCCTGTACTTAGTCACAAAGTGTATTATGGCTCACCATTTGTTTCCTACTGCACAGCATGTATTTATTTATGATTTGTATGTGTTAACTCAGCCAGCTCTCCGAGGTAAAGTACGATTTGCAGAAAGATTTCCATTTAATATTTTTCATTGACAAGTGTACACAAAATAATCATCATTGGACCTCTTAGAAACCCAGTATTGTTAATGAAATACCCCTTTATGATGAAAAATTGGCGTATGGTGCACCATTAGTGGAGAAAGAGTTATAGACCCAATTTTTTTTGAGTCAATAGTTGACACCCATATATACGTGAATATTTTTTAGAGAATTAACCAACAGAGAGTGTGATTTTGCCTTTTTTCAACAAGACTCTGCAACAGCTCATACAGACAATCTTTCAATGAGAACAATTGAAAGTGTGTTTTAGGGCAGAATTATTAGTAGAAATTGTGGCCCCCTCGGTCCCATGACCTAACCCCTGCAATTCCTGTCTCTGGGGTAACTTAAAGCATAAAGTGTACAAGACATACCCCCACATGCTGGAAGAATTAAAACAAAATATCCATCAGGAAATTGCCAGCATTTCTCAATGTGAACCACGGCGAGTGATGGATAATTTCCTAAAGAGGTGCCAAAAATGTATGGACAATGACGGTGGCCAGTTTCAGCATCTGCTCTAATTATTTTGGTAAGCAGAACCTTTAAAAGTAGTTTTAAAAATGCTATATGGTTTTATCCGTGCTGTTCTATGATAGCGGCAGTTGGCGACGAGCACAGACAAAACACAGTGCAGTCAGTTCAGTCTTTTGGATCACCCGTTACAACTACAATGGATTCCTGGACACTGTGGTATATCAGGTAATGAAATTGCCTGCTGCAACATTACATCGAACACTTTCAAAACAGATATGTCTACTAACAGCAAATAGACTGGTTAACAACTCAATCACAAAAGAATGGACAAATACATGGTTAACATCAGAAAATGGAAAAACATTTTAACAACTGTTGAAAGAAGCAAATGATGTAAAACATAATAGCATTCCAAGGAGCATCCAGGTTTTTGCTTCAAGATCCAGAATGGGACACATAACAAGGAAGAACATATACTGTTTTCACTTGGTGGAGTCATCTACGTGTCCACTCTGCCTGAAAGAAGACGACCTTGAGCATATTTTACTGAAATGAACTTCCAACAATTACTGTAAAAACATCCAATTAAACTCAATTCCATCAGTGGAAGAAACTGTGCTACAATATATTTTATGCACACCAGGTTGCGGTATAAGGCTATAGTGAACTATAGTGAACATTTAGAACTATGTTCCGTAGTATAGTGTATGATCATGCAATGGACTTGTGTTAACAATGATACTGGACACACGTAATGAAGAATGTGTAATCGAGGGAATACTTCTTGTAAAAAGAGAAAATAAAAAGTAAAACGTTAAATGAAGACTAATTTTGCAACAATATCAATAGTTAGTTTTGGTATTTATAGTTTTATAACATTAACAAAAGAAAACTGTTCAAAAGTATTGGAAAGCACGAATGCTAATGGCTTCATTGCCAGATGCAAGGCACTAGAAAACAACAACAACAAAAGAAAACCTGGAAAGTTTTATAGGCATTACGTAAGATAAAATTTTTGTAGTTATTATGGAATAAGCTACTAACAGATGATGCTAGCAACTTACATAGGTTGTTTCTTTAGCCTTGGCAACTACACGGTGGAGCATGAAATGTCATACATTGAGATTACCAAATAAATATTTGGCAACTTTGGAATTTTGTGATGAGTAACCATAGCTCCTGCATGGTTCAACAGAAGGCAGCAGTTGTCACTATCATGCATGCTTGTTGCTACCAATATGGTGGATAAAGGCCGGTTGACGTTAGAACAGAAAGTGAAGACTATTGTTGTATGCGAAAGCAAAGAGTGTAGCAGAGACCCAAAAACACTTTTGTGTTCATTTTTATATCAGATGGGCCCCCTGCAGACAGAGTGTATAGGTTGACCACAAAATTTGAAACTTATAGCATTGTTTTAGAGCAAAAGTGACTGTCAATACAGTCCGTGCTCCAGAGAACATTGACACTGTGAGAGTGGCTAGTCCTAGGAAATCCACCAGACAAGCTGCAGCCAAATTGAGCATCTCATGTTGCTCTCTTCAAGAATACTTCATGCTGACATGAAACTATTCCCATACAAAATGACAGTGTTGCACAAACTGACAGGACAGTTAACAGTGTGCATTACATGGACATGTTGCAAATCAGTTTTCTTCCACAACTTTATGCAACTAGGTTACCAGTAGAGATCAATAATTCATGCAAGATGGAGCTTGTCCTCATACAGCAAATGTTTTGTATTTCCTAAACCATTTCAGGCACTGTGTGATGTCCCACTGACATACTGAACATTTTCAGGAAGGTTCAATATGGCCACCACACAGCCTGGATATTAATCCCTATGACTATTTCTTATCAGGACACTTAAAGAGACGTCTACCACAATAAATCATGCAATCTAATGCAACTGCAAGTGGCTATCACATTTTTCCAGGGAATCACAGAAGACTTGTGTTGTAGGGTGATCGGAAACATCAAAGTTTGTCTCAAAGTGGTGGTATGTCAACAAGTTTAATATATTGAACATGTACTGTATGTGTACTGAACATACACATTCTGATCGTTAATGCAAAAAATAAAAAATTGACATATTATGTTTATTAAAGGTTATATAAATAATTTTCAATGTATGACATTTTGTGTGCCACTGTGTATTTATTTACTGGAAGCATAGCATACACACAAGGTTGCAAGTTTTACAGCTCTTCACTGTAGTCACCAACACTGCATACAATGTGTTCCCAGTGATGTAGTAGCCATCTAGTGTTATCGGTACTGCCTAATCTCTGGATAGTAGGTAGAGACTGATCAACTGCACTCACAATGTCGCTCACTATTCTCAATTTCTTCCCATGCAATGGTTCTTTCAGCTTAGGAATGAGGTTGAAGTTGCAGGGACTTGTGTCCTGGGTCCCCAACCCCAGACACTGCTCTTGCAACTCTGATCCATTTCCACTAATGTGGACACTGTCTGCACGTCCTTCTCACTAACTGGTGGATGACCAGATCTGGGCACATAACCTCCTTTAAAGGCTTGTACTCACCTTGCCACTGTTTGGTACAGCAATGCATCTGCACCACAAGCCTCTCACAATCCTTGGTGACACTGTTGTGTGTTTCTACCTCTGCCACATTCAATTTTCAACCAGATTCTCTGCTCTTGCTTTGAAAACATTGTACTATGTTATACTGCGATACCTAGATCTAAACCAATGACCTTCGGCTCACTATTGCATGAGGAGGGGAGGGGGAAAGATGCATCCATATGCTCAGAAGGAGGGGAGGTACCTAAACTATATGTGCAATAAACAGAATTGCCAACCTTAGTGTTATTTGGATTCCATAATATAGTTGCCAAAACTAAAGGAACAAATCTTCTATTAAGAACTTGCAAAAAGGAATATTTTCAGGTCACCTTTTGTGGCACTTTGTCCTGTCCTAATATGTTTTCAAAGCTCTGAAGCTTGTGCACTGTAAGTTTAAATTTAGTTATATTGAATCAATTTTTACAAACTTCATCACTTATCCTCTTTCTTGGAAGTTTGAAAACAGTGTTGTAATAATCAATTTAAACCTAAAGGGTGAGTCGATTAATAACGCTATACAACACTTACTTATAATTTACCGGAATATGTTTCTAAGGCTTGACTTTCCTCCATTATCAACCAGACATTGACTGGTTCTCCCTGGTGTGGATGGTGATGTTTCCTCTGAGGCCTTCTCTGGTGGTGGTTCAAGGAACTTGCTGAAGATATCTTTCTCAGGGATATGGAAATTGAATACTCTGTTCCTATTTTTCAAAAAGAAGTTTTGTTGCCACATGAACAGCTCTTGTTTTTCCGTTACATGTTTGAGGAGTTTCGGTTCTGGCTTTATGTTATGATTTTCTGTCCAAAAGTGAGTGACTGCTGATTTTTCCAACTTTTTGTTTTTTACATTTCTGAAGTGTTCCTTGGATCTTATTTCTAAATTTCTTTAGGTTTTTCCCATATAAACTTTATTACATTCACTGCATTCAATTTGATAAATGCCAGATTTTTTATTGGGTGGGATGACATCTTTGATATCTGAGTTCAGTAGATTTTTTTTATAGAGTAGTGGTGTACTGGAGTTAGCTGAATGTTCTGTTCTTTGAAGATTTTTTTGTATTTTTCGAAGGCCCAAGGATAGAATGTGAACTTTTTTAATGTCCTTTGTGTTTCTGCTGCTGTGAGTGTTGTAGTTTCTTTTAGTAACTTTTTTGTTTCTGCCTGTTTCACTTTTTTGTCTACTAATGATTTGGGAAAGCTGTTTTTTTGGAGACTTCAGAGAAAACATCGTCATCCACACCCAGGAGAACCAGTCGATGTCTAGTTGATAGTGAAGGAAAGTCAAGCCTTTGAAACATGTGCTGGTAAAATATAAGTAAGTGTTGTGTAGTGTTATTAATCTACTCACCTTTTTGGTTTAAATTCACCACATATCTTTATGAAAAAGGAAATCATGTTTCAGGAGCTTTTGCTCCCATTCTCAGCTCCTTGTTGACTGCCTGCATCATTCGTCATGGTGGTTGGCATTGTCTTTGTTGGATTAACTTTGCATAAGTATGTCACTGGTAGGATTTCAAAATTGAAAATGCATTTTCTGTTGTTCCAAATATACATTTTTTTCCAAACTGTGAGTTCTATTTTACCCAAAATGTTCATTAGTGTTATCAAATGTTTCTTTATGGTCGTTTGTCTCTACAAACTGCTAAGATACTGTTGATTTGTCTTGATTTTTTCCACAACCATTACAGCTAATCAGGTGTATTCCAGGTTTGTTTTCTTGCGGGATATCTTTTAGCTTGGTATTTAATATGCTCTGATGAAGTAACTGTTTTTTATCACCATCACAAAGTCCAAATATACATGTTAGTTATGAGGACCTGCAGACTTTATAAAGGGAATATTTTGACACTATGACTGCAATTCTGATAATCAAATTGATTTCAGAAAATCCACATACTCTCTGTTGTATAGGGTCAGCTTCATTATGTTTATTAGAGAAAGAAGATATATTGAAAAGTTCTTGTTTTTTTGTGGAGTGAGTGAGTGAGGGAGGGAGGAAGGGAGGGAGGAAGGGAGGGAGGGAGGGAGGGAGGGAGGGAGCGAGGGAATAAGTGATGGGAGCGAGTGAAGGGAGAGAGTGAATGAGTGAGTAAGTGAGCAGAGTTGAAGGGCCTGTTCACAGCTAGATCATTTCGGCCCTAGTTTGTGGATGCCCATAAATTTCAAAGATGACTAAACTCCCATGATAACATAAACATATAATGAAAACAGTCACTTCACATGAAACTATGGATTTATTATCAAAGAGGAGAACATATATTTTGTTTTTTATCTTTGAAACCTAACAGTTTAGAGTGGGTATGAACCCACCTACCTGCATTTCTCCAGAAAAAGAAAAGACATAGTCAAAACCCATATAATTTCATTGTTTGTTTTTTCATTCCATAGTTCTGGCTTGTAACTATGTGTCAAAGTAATTTCTTTCTCTCTTTCTTTCTTCAGACTACTGGAATAACTTTTATCCATGAAGAGACAGATCTAACAGGGTGGTTGAAAAAGAATGGAATAAAATAAAGGTAAGGAGACTAAACATATGCTACTGGCTAAAATTCTGATGGTTAACTCTCTATTGATGAGTTTAAAACTCACAATTTTCAATCTTGTGATAAAGCACAATCAGAGGCATTGATTAGCCTTCTTTTACAATTTTATGTGCTAGAGCTTGAACATTGTCCTTGTGACATTAACTGGTAGAAAGTGAATTATGAGTAAAAATAAACATAAATGTTTATGTGATAAAAAAGTTAAATTTTACTTGGTAAAACCATGAGGCATATTAGAAAGAATGTGAAACTGCAGAGTTGTTTACATGAGCTTTTCACATGTACTGGCAAGACATTGTATGTACACTCTGGTCATGTCTCCCAGATAGCAACATGTTACATCTGCAGTGCAAGAGATAATTCACTCGTGTTCCATTACTGACTGTACCCCAAGTTACTAGTAGGTATTTTGCTGTTCTAGTAAACAAGATAACAAGCAATCTCAGTGCTTGACAACAAAGGTCAATACGCCAATGGCTTTGCCAGGTAGTACATTGCAGAAATTTTCTATTGTGTAATTATTATTTATTTATGCCAACAAACTTACTGTTGGTGTTTTTAAACACACAAGCCGTGTGTGGGCAAAGTTTAAGAGGTAGAACCGGAACTTAAAAATTCAATGCCACAACTAGGATTTGAACCACAGACCTTCCGCTTGCCGGGCGGATGCTCTACCACTGAGCTATTGTGACAAACTGCCAGAATGGCATTAAATTCTCAAGCCAGTTCGTATTGTGTTCTTATTCTTCATACAACACTCCTAACTGGAAATAAATTCATATTAAGTACATTGTTATAATTACTTATCCAGCATTTATTTATGCATCTAGTAAAACTCAAATTAGTTGGACCATTCTCACTGGCTGCCCTGTAGTAAACAAAGTTCTAAATGCCAAAGGGATAAGTTTACAATGGAAACAGGTGATGGAATGAGATAGAAAAACTCTAAACAGGAATGGGAGATGTATGGGAGAACTAGAGGAAAGAAATGCAAGGGCTTTTTTGGGAAGTAGTAAGGAACAGAAAATAGGATACATTAAGACAAGAAGCATGGGAAACAACAAAAGGGAAAAAACGTTTGGAGCCATATAATATAATAAAAAAGAAATGAGGCAAAGAAATATATATGGAAATAAACAAGAGAGGAGGGTTTGCTTGGGCAAGAACAGGGGTAATACCAAGAAAGGAAGTGAGAAGAGATAAAGTAGAAGAGTGCATTGTGTGTGGAGCAAGGCAGAGTTTAGGATATTGTCTAGTAGAATGTGAGAAAGTAAGAGAATGAAGGGAAGAGATATGGGAAAGGTAATGGGACAATATAAATAGGAATATCAAAACTGTGAAAATGTTAAAAAATAAAGGGATTAAAGAGTAAAAAACATGGGAAAATTCTTGGGGAAACTCAAGGAGTAATGGACAAAGATGGGCAGAAATTAATCCAGAGGCTGCCTCAGGGAAGAAAATCCCTCTAGGAATTAAAAATTCTGCTTCAAGAAATTCATATCTCTTTGTAAATATGTATAAAAATATTAATGTATGAACATGTGTCGACAAACTTTTTTCTAGTGGGGGCGGGGGGCACATGTTGGGAGTTTGCAATCAGATAATATTAAATCATTATTTTATTGTAAAAATTTAAATTTGCTACAGATAACCGTATTGATCTGTGCTAAACAAAATTGTTATTTACGTCAAAGTTAAAATAATAGTTAAGGTCAGTAATTGATTCCACATTAAATTCATCAACTTCCAAGGGGGACCACAGCCCCCACTTGACCCCCCTTCGTGACACCTATGTGTATGAATTTAAATTGTCTGGGCTGGTGCAATGTAATCAGTTTGTATTGTTTTGACAAAGTTCAACTGTGCTGCCTGCCACTGTTTACAACGTTTGGAATCAACAATAGAAAGACTAGGGAATGATATTTAACATTACCTGCTTCCCATCAAGGTGATTATTTTCCAGTTTTGTGTTTTTCCATTCAATGGAGTTGACACTTTTACAAAAACAGCAGTGAACTCAAACATTAAATTAATAATGTCTTTAATGGCTAAATCCACATACTTATCACAAACCTTTATGAACACATTTAATAGCACTGATTTTTTTTTTTCCTTTCATTAAGTGTCTGATTGCGACATCTGTCCATGTGCCATTGAACTACGTATTCTAGTCGCTAATCACTGAAAATCACACAGTGATAGCTCTATCAGTTGATTGTTGACAGCCTGTGAGAGTGAACGTGTTTGATAATCGCCTCTAAATATCATCACGAGTACAGAAGTCACCCAATAAGGGCATAGTCATTACTGTTTTTGATTACCAGAGGATAGTCTGCATTCTCACAGTTCCAAGACACTCTACAGTCACTGCAGATTACTATAACACTATCCTGAAGCAATTGGTAAAGGATCACATCCCCAAAAAGCTAAAGAATCTCATTCAGCAGTGCAAGCTTCATCACGACAATGCCAAGCCACATGTTGCTGATGCGGTTATCGAATTCCTGGCACAAAATCATATGTCCACAGTACCTCTTCCACCTTATAATCCTGACCTAGCTCCATGTGACTTTTTTCTTAACCCGAGAGCCAAAAAGGAACTTAATGGACGTCGGTTCGACAAAGAGACCAAAGTAGTGAAAGCTTTAGAGGCGACCCTGAACAGGCTCTCAAAGAATGGCTTCCTGCACGTTTTCCAGGAATGGCAAAGGGGGTGGGACAAGTACATTGTATTGAGGGAGAAGTATTCTGAGGGGGGCAACAGTCTGTATGAGTGATTTTTTACAATACATTGTTGTATGAATATTAGTGCCAATCTTTCTTGAACACTCTAACATATATGCATCTTTGAATAAGCTAGTAACAGTGATGTGAATCTAAATTATAGCTCTTTTCCACACATGTTCAAAGTTTGGCAAGATATGTAGAAAATATTTTTATAATAGTACCTGACAAGTTCATCCAGGATTCCCTAAAACTTCTCAACTTAAAAAACAAAGCCATGCAATTCACCATGGAAATGAAAGAAAGATACTTTAGCCTTGGAATTAAAAATAACACTGGCCTGAGAAGATTTTGCAGCACAGAATATTTTACATTATGTGATCAATTCAGATGTTCTGATTTTGAAAATAATAATAGTTTTTGCATATCACGTACAGATTTTGAACAGTTCTGATTCAACACAAAACTAAAAGTTCAGTATGCTGGTATTAGGATCACTACATATTCCACTTACAGCATGGTTCATTAAAACAATCAAACAGGCTAAATCATATGATTTCATACTGTACCAACGTCTACCTCTGTTTACAGGTAATGTTGAACCTATCTCATAAACATTTATTGCATAATATATAAATAGGAACCTATCTTGGAATCCACAGACCAGTTTTAAACTTCTCAGCTGGTCCCTTTTGAAGCTGTGTTGTGTTATGTGACAAAAATGGCAAGCTCGACTGGTATATCTAGGAGGGGCTGTGTGAACTATCCTAACAATTTCTGTTATGTCTGTGATTGTTATGTGATAAAGCAACAGAAAAGAAGCATTACCGCATTTATCAAGAGTTTATATGTTGTCGTTAGCTAATGCTGGATTTCTGGCAATAAAGTCATTAATCCTCTTGCTCTTCAATATTTTTCACTGATGGATGGGGTGCTAGAAGTGACCGGGCATATTTGAAGGTGGTCTCGATCCATTTCCTCTTGCAGGTCACATAGAGGACAGAGTGGTGAAGAATATATCCCAATTCTGTTTAAATGTTTTGCCAGACAATCATGTCATGTAATCAACCTGAAGGTTGCAACTGCCGTTTTTCGAGGATACTCAGGAATGTTTGGTAGTTCCCATCTTTTATTTTTTGGTTTTTCATAGTAATATTTTGCAATAATTTTTTTGAATTCAGAGTTGACTAATCTTTTAGCTGCATAAAATGGTAGATTAACTATAGATTTCTGCCTCTGTCCTCTACGTCCTCTGTTAGCTAATCCAGGATTAGCTAACAATGCCAGTACCCTTTTTAGCAAGAAAATCAGTTTCTCATTACCACTCAGTCCACAGTGAGCTGGTATCCATTGCAAGACTAGGTGTTTTTGAAGTGCTGTTAGGTGGGTAAGGATTTTCCAACATTCTATAATTGTTTGGTTTTTTGGTGACAACTTGGAAGTAATTGCTATAATTGCCACCCTGAAATCAGAGAGTTTATATGTGGCCTATATAAAAATAAAATTAGGAGATCAAGACAAGAATATTATTCCTCATATTGTGTATAAAAGTTGTGCAGAAAATCTAAGACAATGGTCAATCGAATTTGTTCATTCTTGCCCGTTGGTGTTACTATGGTATGGTGCGAACAATAAAACCATGTTAATGATGTATTTTTGCCTGTGTAATATACCTGGATTCGATAGGAAAATCAAGGTGGGCATTATATATCCAAACTTGTCATCAGTAATCAGGCCTGTGCCCCATGGACCTGATGTTTCTGTTCCATCGCCAACTACTGTATTGCCAGAAAGTAGTACTGATACTTCAAGTGTAGAAGATGAAATAAATTGGTCCCCAAACTTAGAAGATAACAATCCAAATCTGCTGAGTCGGTCAAAATGAAATGATTTAGTATGTGATTTGGATCTTACTAAAGAAAAAGTGAACTTTCAGGTTCAAGGCTGAAAGAAGATAATCTTTTAGCACCTGGAACAACTTTCTATTGGTAGAGACATTAATAAAAAGAGTTCAACAAATATTATGGAAAACAAGGAGAACTAGTGCATTGTTGTGATATCGCTAACTTGATAAGTGGTCTTGGAACAGCTTACGAAGCAAAAGATTGGTTCTGTTTATTGACTTGAGCAAGAGAAGTCTGAAAGGTGTTCTGCTATAGAACAGCAATGTGTTTGCTTCAGTTCCAATAGCTCACTCTACATCCCTTAAAGAAAGGTACCAAAGTTTGCATACTGTCCTGGAAAAAGTTTAATATAATGAACACAAGTAGTTCATGTGTTGTGATCTTAAGGTGTGCGGTATTTTATTGGGTCAACAAGCAGGGTACATGAAATTTCATGCTCATTGTGTGAATGGGACTCCAGAGCCAGAGAAAGACTCTGGAGTGAAACTAAATTGGTCGAAAAGAAAAGATTTAGTGCCAGGGACAAAAATGTGATAAATCGCCCGCTGACTTACTCACAGAAGGTTTTGCTGCCCCCGCTGCATATCAAATTAGGGATAATGAAGAAATTTGTCAAAGCTTTGGACAAACATGGTTGTTGTTTCCAATAACTTATTCAGAAATTTCCAATGTTGTCTGAATCAAAAGTGAAAGAAGACATTTTTAAGGGCCCATAGATTTGCGAACTCATGAAAGACATTCATTTTAGAAATATTATGACAGACATAGAGAGGTTCAAGCTTGGGACTCATTCAGTGAAGTTCTAAACAGGGTTTTGGGTAATGTTAAAGATGACCAATATGAACACATTGTGAAAACAATGCTCGAAAAGTTAAAGGCACTGGAATGCAATGTGAGCTTAAAATTGCATTTTCTACATTAATTGGGACCAAAAACACAAGTCAACTCAGTGTTCATTTTCAACAGAGCGGAGGAGAAAATAACATCTTAAGGCATGTTTAAAAGTTTCTAGTTCAGTGTACACTGATGCATCTATGGAATTGAGATTGTTTCTTTGTTTGATGATTTCACACATTTTAAATGGTACTTAAAAACTAGAAAAAAGCTCATATATTACACATTGCCTTTCTACATGGCAAGAAAACGGTATGTAGTATGAAAAAATGGAAAGCAGATTTGAATTCAGCACACCAAAATTAGGTTAAGAGAGCTGATTAACACTGTGCCACAGAAAAAGTTTAATTTCTCAGGCCGGTGTAATTAGATGCCAAAATAGTCGGTTTTGGTACCCATAGAAAACCTACCTACTCAGAAAACTACATAAAAATAATAGCTACAAACAAGTTCCCACACAAACTTGCAGTCCTAAAAAGTTTGTCTCACAGATTGATTTACACTCCATTATCAGAAGGAGAGTACAAAAAAGAATACAAACGCATAGTTAGCACAGCAATTAATAATAGATTCAACAAACAAATCATTGACAAGAAAATAGCACAATTCAAAAAACAGAAGCACTTGAAAGAGATCACTAAACTCTCTCAACAAAAAAGCAATATGATTTTCAAAAAATTCAGTTACCATCCAAGTAAGCACTATAAATTCCACATTATCTTCAAAAAAATACATTAACTTGGACCCACAAAATAATTTCAGCATAGGGAAGTTACTGTGCAACAAGTCGAAGGACCAGATACAACAGAACAAAAAAAACAGGCATCTATCAAATCACTTGCCCAGATTTACGTAGGGAAAACCAAGAGGAATTTAGAAATCAGACTAAAAGAATACATGAGATGCATCAAATACAAACAGATGGATAAATGGCAGTTGTACACCATTTTTGGACATCCAACCACAACATTACGTCAAACATAAAACTTTTAAAAGCTACAAAATATGCTGCAGAGTTGGACACCTGTGAGAAAATTCATATCATAGAAAACAAACTCTGCGTAATGAGCTTTGATTTACCACCACCAAGCTCTTTATGGAAGTTCATCAGCCCACCATTAGACGTCAGCTCAAGCAACCACACATCAGATATCTATAGGAACCAGTTGCGCAATTCGGATGACAGGAGCAAGTTAAGCTCTTAAAACCAGTCAAGATTGATTACATGTATACTCCATCCAGCCTTAGATCGGCCCCTTGTATCACTCCGCGATAACCTGATGTTATCACCTGTGACTAACACAAAACAAACACCACATGGACTCATACGTCGTATTTATGTTGCAACAGAACAATATTTACTCAGGAGTTTTAGAAATATCGCATTACATTTAAGTATTCTTTACCAGGGTTATCGTACATCTTGAAAACTCACAGATAATCACCGATATTTAAGCTACTATATTTTATGGTGTGCTTTGGTTTCGGCGTATTGTGAGTTCATTGTTGGTGGCTTGTGTTTTCATTAAGTGCAGATTTAACGGTGGAGCAATTATTTGTGAAATTCAGTTTTAACACTGACTCAATTTTCATTATAATTTACATTCAATATAGCTGTTTTTAACCACTTTTCAAAAGTTTCCCTTTGTAATGTTTCACATATGCATTTTGATTACTCAAAATAATTATCCTTAACCACACTGTAGTAAACAATTTCAGAACAAGCGATCGTTGCTAAATGCAACAAGACTGACCCATTATATTTTAATAATAGAAAATAGTATGTGTACATATCTCCATTAAAGGGTAAAGGGCAAAGGGTACAGATACAGAGGGGGACACCTCACTCACGTCGTCCTACACAGGTCTATTGTGGCTACCACCCCCAGGAGGCAGGGATGAAATGAGGGAACCGAAGGGGTGTTATCAGACCCTCAGCTAGACAGGCCCACCAGAGACTTGTGGAAGTCCCTAACCAGTGCTGAGATGTCTTCATCCCGGTGCAAGGCCCCGCCAAGCAGCCAGCATTGCACCGTGAGTCCAGGGTGGTATCGCACAAAGCGTCCCCCCCCCCCCACCCCTCGACAGAGGACAAGGGCCACCCACTGCTGAGAACAGCAGTTACCATGTGCAGTCATCCACGCCATCTGCCCAACACTGCCCACACTACATACCTGGAACTGCACCAGCTGAAAGATGATAAGGAAATGGAATGAAAGGAAATGATGGAAAGGAAACCGTGGTATGAAATAATGCACCCCAGCATTCACCTAAGTGACACGGGGAAACCACGGGAAAACCCATATCAGAGTGTGCTGCCACAGGGATTGAACCTGTGGCGTCCCGAATGAGGGCCACAGATGTTACCGCCTGAGCCATCCCGCTCGGTATATCTCAATGTTTTATTAATTCATTCATTCTTCTTCGTATTCTCCTTCTTCTATATAACTTAGGCTAAATAGCCTGTTCCAGCAAAGTCATATCCTGAGAAAGAAATTGTTGTACAATGGCGACTACCTAGGAGGGTCAACAGAAATACTACTCACTAAAAATAAATATTATTTTCATGTTGTTCATTTAGTTATGCAACTAACACAACAAACATGAAGTAAGGAGCATATCTGACAATAACAAAAACCATCATTAATTAAAACTGCCAATTTCATGTCAAAAGAAGAAAAAATATAGCTTTGGAGTCTCAACTGACCCTGCTTGGTAGTCTGAAGGTTAATTGACATCTCCCTTTAATGTTCTTTGCAGCAGATTTAACTAATAAGCTTTTTTTTTTTTTTCCTTTTTTTCAGAATTTCTCAACCTCTGTCTCCGTTGCAATGGGACCAAAGCCAAGAAGAAATTGCATCAAGAAATGCTCTTGTCAACTACATTGCCAGGAATCTGCCAATACCTCAAGACTGAACCTTGCTGTGATGATAATATTATAAATTAGTATGCATCTTATTCATTTGCAGGCCTGAAGTGAACATTTTAAACCAAATAGGATCTTTGCTCAAATTTAGGCTTCTTTGCTATCAGTATATGTTATTTCCATTGTGATTTCTATTCAGTCAATACAATGACATTCATAAGCTCATTAAGTTAAAACAAGTGGAGAGTGCTGTGTTTTTTACGTTTAAAAACTGTATACCTTCATGAGTATTTAATACCACACAATAAATTACATTATGATATTATAATAATGTATTCAGATTATAGGTTTGAAAATTTTGCAATTTCAGGGAAAAACCTCTCAAATCAAGGGTGATAGCAAGCCTCAGAAATTGTGACCTGATGTGCCTGAAGACCAGTATTATTACTAACAAACAGTTTGAAATAACACAGAGCTACTGCCACTGAAAACTGTTTGTGCTACAACAGCAGCCCCAGGGCACACCAGGTACAAGTTCTGATATGCCAGTTGAAACCTAGAAGCTTCTGAAGCTGGTTATGTCAGAAATCTACTAATGCTTAATCTAGTAGAGAAAGAAGCGTTTGCTCTGAAGAGTTACTCAAGAATATAAGTGAAATAACATTTTCTGTATTCTCAGGCAGTTATTACTGCATGTTTTACAGGAATAATGAAGTTTTGAAAGTAAATGAGAAGGAGAAGTTGCTAGACCGAGTAAATTGGTTGCCTGAGTGGAACACTATCATGATATTCCTCTGCAATTTTTTTCTTATTTTATAAACCTTGACTTATATTATGTATTAAAATAAAACTATTCACCAGTATTCTTATTCTTAATCTTTCTCAAATTCTCTTTTTATTTAGTTAGGAGTAATATTTTATCAAACATATCTCCTGATTAAAATTAAAAATGGTTATCCGGGTTTCTGGGCCGTGGTCTAGTGGGAAATCTCCTTCCAGACGTTTTGTTCAAAGCTGCATCAAGCACCCTCAGTGGTGTGACCGTAGTACTCTGCTACTCTCGGCGACAACTGATATGGAGCTGTTTGGTTTCACAGGTTTTATATGTTTAGCATGTGTCGGCGTATTATGGTTGTTCTGGTCTTTGTTGATTGGTTTGGCTACTGCATGGGTTGGTTAAAAGTGGGGGCTGCTTCCATTGCTGTTGATTGTTGTCAATGGGTTGGCATTTACTGTAGCTGAAGCTGTTGATGGCGTATGATCTCAATTTGTCTCTGGTCAGGTATTTTGCATACTTTGTATAATTCTGGATGCCAAGCTTTATTTAAGTGCTTTGTTTCTTCCTTCTTATTGAAGCTATGATCATATTTGAAAATCTCTATGGCTTCACAACTTAACCGGGCGTAGTAATGAAGTGTGGAAGACAGAATAGCTGTGTCTGAATACTGTATAATGTGTTCCCCTGGTGCTAGTAATGCATATTCTGTGACTGCAGACTAGTCTGACTGACGCAGCTTTGAACGAAATGTTGTTGTTGTTGTTGTTTTCTAGTGCCTTGCATCTGGCAATGAAGCCATTAGCATTCGTGCTTTCCAATACTTTTGAACTGTAGTTTCTTCTGATCTTAATGCTTCACAGGTCTTCAAGTATATTCATGTATGTGGCTTTCATGTAACTGTTTTCTTAACGGGCACCAGTTTTACAATGTGGCAGTTACATCACCCGACTTAAACCCCCATTTTGCAAGGGGGACCACACCTATCGTTGGTCAACGGGTCCATCGGACCTAGCCGGGACGACTAAATAGGTGGTATTTAGATCCACCGACCTTCCCCTCATGTGCCTCTGAGGGACGCTGTTGTGCTGTGATAGGCCAGCACATATGTAAATGACATTTCCTCCATTTTAGATGAAACAGTTATACCGCTGTGATTCGGTCCCCAGAGCCTCATCTGTTAAAAGCAGGGTGCACCACGGGCAGGATGAGGATGGGAATTGGGTAGGAGAGGCTATAGGAGGCGCATCACTACCCCTTACTACCCCAAACGAAATGTCTGGAAGGAGATTTTCCACTAGACCATGGCTCACAAGCCCAAATAACCATTTTGTATTTTATGACACTGGCCATGAAAGCTTACACAATTTGATCATATCTCTTGATTATTATTTTATGCCAACTAACTTACTGGTGGTTTTAAACACACAAGCCATGTGTGGGCAAAGTTTGAGAGGTAGAATCAGAACTGAAAGTTTCAATGCCATAGTCTGGATTTGAACTACATATCTTCCACTTCATGTGTAGCTACTCTAATCACTGAGCTACCATGGCAAGTTGCCAGTATGACATTCAGTTCCACAACTGATTTGTATTTTCCCAATAGACCACTAGGGAATCTCACACCTGAGATAAGTACCCCAAAGGCAACTTACAATCATAAGTACTTTATGTCCAGGGTTAATTATGCCTTTCAAACATTGCACACACATGACTTGTGTGTTTAAAACTATCAGTAAGTTGGTTGGCATAAAATAACAATTACCATCTAAAGGTTATTTAAATGCAAATCTTCCGACAATTTAGTTTAAGATCTAATATGCTAAAATCACAGAACTTTCTGGATCCAGTAAAGTTTATTATCTAGGATATTTTACAAATTACTCATATAAAAGCCTATATTTCTGTATATATCCTGTCAATCATTGTAGGCGGCACAGTGGCCAAGCGGTTAGCACGCTCGCCTACCACCTAGGCAGCCCGGGTTCGATCCCAGGGACCTGCATGTGGTATTCGTGGTGGACGAAGCGGCATCAGGGCGGGTTTTCTCCGGGTGCTCCGGTTTCCCCCGCCATCTCATTCCACCGGTGCTCCATCTTCATTCTATGTGTCATCAGTGTCACCACCTGCGGTGCCGTAGTAGTAAAAGCGGGCGTTAAACACTACAACAACATCAATCATTGTAAATATTTACTAGAATTCATTTCAATGTGTACTGCTTTCAGTAACAAGCATATAGGAGGCTGAAATGACAGCAAGATTCAGTAATGTTGCTGTATATGGGCTTATGGACCATGTAATGTAGAGTGCCAATGCATGGAAAATGACAATAGCCAGTAACAGAAGTACATAATTTGCACAATGTTGCAATTGTATAATTGGCAATGTGTATAAAATCACAAATGGAGGTAACTTCCAGCAATGCGTTGTGGCAGTTTTTTATAAGTGGGTTGCGATGAGCTCTTTATCTTTGGGCCATTGATGGGTTTGCGAATAAATGATAACAAGGGTTTATATATTATTAATCAATATTCATGTTTCCACCAAAATAGCTTTGTTGCAATGAAGTAACAATATTACAACAAATCATTTCACTCTTCATAGATATAATGATAAATTTCCGAAGCTATTCGGTTTAACATTGTTGAATATCTATTCTTGTGCACTATGCCAAACTCAAAATGGCGTCTCTCAATTTAAGCTTTCTCAGCTTTTCTCATAAAATATTAGTCAACTTTTTATGTACAATCATACGTAGTAAATTCTCTTGCACAATGCTTCTCGGAACATTTTTCACAATAGAATCCTTCACTATGGATTTCCGATATGCAGCCCATTATGCACAATTGCTTAAATGCATGTCTATACTGATAACATTTTGATTAGCAGTCTATAATGTCTGCTATTTACTCCTCTTAGTTACATGACCAAAAATCATTGTTTCTCTTTCATTATCAGTCATAACTTTTCCTTATGATCAATGTTGACCATGTTTCCCATTGCTGAACAGCTTTGGATTCTAAAATGTTTACTAATATAAATACACTATTCACATGTAGGAAATTTAAATATTCGTAATAGACATAATTTGATATAACAAATGTTGTATCAATTTTGTTATAAATTTTGTTATCAATTTATTTGGGCTCACAATTCCTGCTACAGCTATGAGATGGCCTTGTGTGTACATAGACGACATACATATGAAGGGGGCAGGAAACTACTGTTCATCATCATCATCATCGCCATCATCATCGTCGTCGTCGTTATCAATTCCTTATTATTCCTCCAGGGAACAAAACTTCGCCACCCAAATCAATTGATATCATGTGCCTTTACTTCATTCCAACTCTTTTCTATACTACTTGCCTCTCTTTTCACTAATCTCTTCCCTTCCAAGTTTCTCTTGGTCTTCCTCCCCTTCTGGCCCCTTGGGGATTCCAATCCAGTGCCTGTTTTGAAATGCATACATTTTCTTGCCAAAGTATGTGGCCTATTCAATTATTCAATTCTATTTATGTTTCTATATTTCCTAATTACAGGTGCTATCAAAACCAAACCAATAGCAGTTATGGAAATACTAACCAACCAATACCCCATTGAATATGAAATAGAAAAATCTGATGTGTTGCACTGACATGACTTTCTCTACTCTTGTACTAACCATTCTTACAAACTCTTATTCCTATATCTTCTTCGTGTTAGTTAAGATAAACATTTGTACAACTTATCTTATAGCTTATTTCCTTGTAGGTGCAAGGGGAATGTTAGAATACAGTAGGCTTTGTGTGATAGTCAAATGTTTTAAGAGATTCTGTTGTCTTTGCACACTTAACATATAAAAACATGAACAACGGTGATCCATTTCACGAAAGTCCTAAGTTTTCTGAAACTCATGCACATAATAAGGAATATCTCCAAAATGGTTCACCCTACAAGAAAATTTATTTGGACATAAATTGTGTATTTTGGCAAGATCTACATTTTGTGTATAGTATAATTTGGTCTATCTCTAACGGTTTACCAGTTATGCAAAAGTCGTCCAGAGTAAATACGACTACAGGGGCTATAGCCAGAAAATTCAAGATATACATTTCATTTGTCACAAAAATATCTCAAACGTATGACATTTTAACCAAAATTGTTAGTCATTTTCAAGAATATCCAAATTTTTGAAAAATTTTTCATGTAAAGGGTAGCTTAGGGTGTGGCTATTTTGTTCAAAATTTTCGTGCCGCATCCTTGAAAGACATTAAACTTAAATACCAACTTTGGTTTTTACCGACTTTTCGTTTTTGAGTTATGCTGTTCACAGACTGACACACAGACACACACACACAGACTTTTTTCTAAAAATGCTTTTTTTGGATTCAGGGGGCCTCAAAACATATATTTCCGGTGAAATCTCGACATCAAACTTTTGGGTGGAATACAATACTTCCCCTACTTACCAGCAGAGAAAGTAAAGAGGATCTTATTCAACAGTTGATCAGACTCCCATTCAATACATGGCACAGGAGAAATTTTACACATACACTAAAGACTCAGGAGAGCTTTCTTTCCAAAATTCAAGACATCAAGAAGAATATATACCTTCGTAATTCAAAGGAAAACTTCATATCTAAAGTCAATCCGACACAAACATTAGACATCACATATTATTTACATCTGACAGAAGTAGTTAAGAAAAGTGATACTCCAACTAGTGTTCTAGAATTATTGGCGTTAGAGACAATCCATACTAAATTTCCAGAACACGAATGGCTCCATATTTATACTAATGGATCATTGATATCAAACCAAGATGGAGCAGGTGCTGGAGTCACATGTCACCTCCTTTCCTATTACAAATCTTTAAGTTATGGAACTACAAACTTTGATGGAGAAATTGAAACAATTCAAATGGCACTACAAAATCTTTTGTACAGAATTTCACATTTTCATCAAGCAGTATTCTCTCAGATTCCAGGGCAGCAATTATAGCAATTACTTCCAAGTTGTCACCAAAAAACCAAACAATTATAGAATGTTGGAAAATCCTTACCCATCTAACAGCACTTCAAAAACACTTAGTCTTCCAATGGATACCAGCTCACTGTGGACTGAGTGGTAATGAGAAAGCTGATTTTCTTGCAAAAAAGGGTACCAGCGGTGTACAAAAATCTATAGTTAATCTACCATTTAATGCAGCTAAAAGATTAGTCAACTCTGAATTCAAAAAAATTATTGCAAAATATTACTATGAAAAATCAAAGAATAAAAGATGGGAACTACCAAACATTCAAACAGTAATTCCTGAGTATCCTCAAAAAACAGCAGTTGCAACCTTCAGGTTGATTACAGGACATGATTGTCTGGCAAAACATTTAAACAGAATTGGGATATATTCTTCACCACTCTGTCCTCTATGTGATCTGCAAGAGGAAATGGATCGAGACCACCTTCAAATATGCCCGGCCACTTCTAGTGCCCCATCCATCAGTGAAAAACATTGGAGAGCAAGAGGATTAATGACTTCATTGTCACAAATTCAGCATTAGCTAACAACAATATTTCCTAATTTGTTACTTTCTCTACTGGTAAGTAGCAGAAGCATTGTATTCCACCCAAAAATTTGATGTCGAGATTTCACCAGAAATATGTTTTGAGACCCCCTGAATCCAAAAAAATAAAAAACAAAGCATTTTTAGAAAAAGGTGTGTGTGTGTGTGTGTGTGTGTGTGTGTGTGTGTGTGTGTGTGTGTGTGTGTGTGTCAGTCTGTGGACAGCATAACTCAAAAACGAAAAGCCAGTTAAAAACCAAATTTGGTAATTAAGTTTAATCTCTTTCAAGGATTCAACACAAAGATTTTGAGGACAATAGCCCCACCCTAAACTACCCTTTACATAGAAAATTTTTGTTTTCTTGAAAATGGCTCTAATAATTTTGGTTAAAATGTCATATGTTTGAGATATTTTTATGACAAATGAAATGTATCTTTGAATTTTCTGACTATAGCTCCTGTAGTCATAATTACTCTGGACAATTTTTGCATAACTGGTAAACCATTAGACATAGACCAAATCATACAAAAAATGTAGATCTTGCTAAAATACACACTTTGTCTCAATAAATGTTCTTGTAGTGTGAACTATTTCGGAGATATTCTTTGTTATGTGTGTGAGTTTCGAGAAACAAAGCTTTTGTGAAATGGAACATCATTGTTTATTTTTTCATATGTTAAGTGTGCAAAGAGAACAGGATCTCGAAGTTTTAAAATATTTCACTATCGGTCAAAGCCTACTGTATTCTAATATTTCCCTTGCACCTACAAGGAAATAAGCAATAAGATAATTTGTACAAATGTTTGTCTCAACTAACACGAAGAAGATATAGGAATAAGAGTTTGTAAGAATGGTTAGTACAAGAGTAGAGAAAGTCATGTGAGTGCAACACATTAGATTTTTTTTTCTTGTTGTGTTATGTTTAAAAGTTTTTAATTTGTAATTATTTCTGGCCATCTTATTTTTAATATACTCTTGAGACATTTACTTGTGAATGTTTGTAACTTATGCTTAATATCATGAGTTACCTTTCAATTTTCAGAGCATTCAATTTTACATTTGTATTAAAATTTCTTAATTTGGTTTTTATTGAAAAAGTGATGATCTTAGTTGCACAAATGCTCCTTTTGCTTCATTTATTCTATTTTTTAAATCTTCATCTCTACCACCTTTATTGGATACAATGCCACCCAGATGACAAAACTAGTCTACTTTTTCTATCTTTTCCTCATCTAAGGTAAAACTTTTTATCTGTTTATTCTCATTTCCTTTTTGTTTATTAATTTTTAAGCCACAAACTTTTTCCCATCTCAGATAGGTCTTCCATTTTACCAACCATATCTTGGTATCTTTGAGCTAATAAACATATTGTGACTAATGGTGTGGGTGTGAAGTAAAGAAGACAGATGTAGTCGAGATAAAGAAACACTTTTATTTCCGTAAACAGTAACTTTGTACACTCGTTGCAACAGCAAGAAAGTCTTTTTCGATTCTCCAACAGCACGGCTCCGAACTCGTGACACAAAGAACTGTCCCTTCTCACACTTTACCACTATTTATTTCTCCCAAGCACTATTCTGGAAACTTCGGGAAAGCTCACTTATTGCGGTGAAATACAAAGCAGATGATTCTCGAAGTCTCTATCCTTTTCTCTCTTTCGGCAAGCGCCCCAACAATGCGGCCATTCTCTGTCTCTTTCCTTCGACTCCTTTGCGGTAGTGCCGACAATAATGCGCTGGGCGACAATATGTTAGGGAGAACTGGAACTTAAAAATTCAATGCCACAGCCGGGATTGCCCACACACGGCTTGAGTGTTTAAAAACACTAACAGTAAGTTTGTTGGCATAAATAAATAATAAACATATGTCATCTGCAAAATCAAGATTTTCCAATTTTTCTGTACAACTCTACTGGATTCCTTATTTCCCCCTTTTTGTTACCTCTCTAGGAACTCTACCCATGACCAATATAAACATGGGACATAATATACACCCTACGTGTGTTTATTTGAAAGGGATCAGAAACATTCCCATTGTTTTCAACTTGACATGTGCAGTCATTATACATTACTCTGTATTCATTATTTTGTCTAGTATTCCATTGATTTTCATGATGCTCCAGGTTTTCCTTCTTATTAAGCTATCAAAAACTTTTTCATAATCTATAAACATTAAATAAAGCATAGACTGGTGTTCTAAAATAATATAAAGTGTATTTAATTGGGATAGCATCATGGCCAAGTGGTTAGATTATTTGCCTACCACATGGGTGGCCCAGGTTCTTTCCCATGGACCTGCATGTGTTATTCATGGTGGACGAAGCGATGTCTGGGTGGGATTTCTCCAGGTTCTCTGGTCCCCCCACTGCTCATTCCACCGATTGCTCCATTATCACCTTTCCATTCATCAATTTCAGCTGCATTTCATGGCATCCTCTTCCTACTAACATACCTGGCATTTGGCTGGCCACCCACTTCCAGGTCTTCACTCTGGCCCACAGGTTCCTCTGCTCCCTGACAGGCGTTTGACCCTAGGTACTGACTTGTAAGTCCTAGAGGGTGTAAGTCCTGCATAAGGGGAGGGTAAGCAGATGAAGTATTTAATTGATCTATACAGGATTTGCTTTCTCTAAATCCTGGCTGTTCTTTTCTCAGAAGGTTGTTAATTTCTTTGTTTATTTTCTTTGGTACTACCCATGAAAAAACTTCACTTATAACCCGACCAAGGCCAGTGCAGTCCTGCTTCGGAGGGCGCCACTAGTACGCGTTACGGCTTGCCCGTCCTCCTGTACAGTCCGGTTGGTAAAAGGTAAACAATAACAGATCTCATGTTGACATTTTCTCTGTGTGTATCACTGTATTATATGTATTGTATGTATATTCATACCATAAAAAATCAAATATATTCACAAATACTTTAAAATGCAGTACATTTGTGCACTGAACACTACGCTGCACATTAGTAAATCAGACTGTACAGCATTTCGTGACGTATTCGTGTTGTCACTGCGTTAGTTCGCCTGCTTGCCGCTTCCCATGCAGGACTGCACTCGCCTTGGTCGGGTTATACTATTAATAATAAAGTTATCCCTCTCCAGCTTTCACATTTGGAAGTCTTCTTTTTCAGTATTTTTATTATTAATCCCTTGTTCCAGCCTGTACACCGTTATTTTCTAATCTATTCAATAGCTTATAGAAGTATTCTTTCTATCTTTCTAATTGGTTTTGTTCTATAACTGTAAGGTTCCCTAGTTGTCTCTAATAGATATTTACTGTCAGTGTGTGTTAATTGTAAGAAATCTAACCATGTGACAGTTTTCATTTAATATGTTGTTTGTTAGTAGCATACATTCCTCAATTCAACCCAAAAGATCTCCCAAGTGCAACACTGAGCACTACAATTACACAATAAATGAGGATCCTTTCATATTACAATGAAACAAATGAACTTATGAATCACATAACCTGAAATAACTAGAAATGATAAGCTCATGCAGTTGTGCAGTGGGTAGATAACCTTAAATGGGAATACATTTTCTAAATATATGTTTATGAAAGAAATACAAGGTAGTGTTTTAGAGGCATAAACCATATAACGTGAAATAACTGTGAAATCATAAGCTCATGTGCTGTAGGTACACAACTATAAAATATGAGTACATTTCAGAATGAATCTTTATAAAACCAATACAAGATTTACATGTGGTAGGTGATTGACAAACATTGGATTTTACTAGAAATAATTGTCACAAATTATGTTTTCTTTTTTTTGAATTAGCGTCCTCCAACATTGTGTCATATCGGATGAATGAATGAAATGAAATGGGTGAAATGATGCTCAAATGAGCCCGAGGTCCATGGAGCTTTAAGTTACCTGACATTCGTCTTCTCAGGGTAGGGAAAACCTCGGAAAAAAACCTTACCCGGATAACTTACCCTAAGCGAGTTATGGTGACTTCAATGTTATTTTAAATGTAGATTTCGAATAATAATAATAATTAACAGCTAAAAGGAATGAGGGAAAAGGAAATCTTCTCTTCATAACACTTTGTACTAATGTTATGCCTTCCTCATTTACATTCCCTCTGTAATTACATTCCAATGCTTCAGTTTGAAGCAACTTCTTTCCTAAGCCCTTAAAAGTATCTCAAAAAGGCATATGAAACAGAGGCATTGAGAGGTCATGCTTCAGTTGTCTAATAAACAGCAATGGAGAATACACGACATTAAATAAAAAGCTGTAATATGCTGTAAATAGAAATGATTCAAAAGATTGTTAATTAAATTGGAGATCTTATTGAAGGTAGTGATTGGTTTGAGCATTCCACTGACAGAAATAAAGCCAGTTATCAGACATAAGTGTAAAAAAAAAAACAATTTATTTCATACTTCACATGTTTATAAATTCACAAGTTTATATTCACATAAAATTGAAACAAACTGAAGTGCCTGCTGCGACACACCACTTTTGGGCTGAAAATCACAACACTGGCCTTAATATAAAATTGTTAAAATCTCTAAATTCACCAATAGAACTGAGCATTTGGGAAAAAATATACTCATCAAAATCAATAATAAAGTCATTAACTTCAAAATTCCAGCATTAAATGAAATGTTAAAGCTCTGCGCCCCAACACCAGATGGCAGCAGGACTATAGTAGCAGAGAGAGGGTGCAGGAGGATAGTGTCAGTCACCCAACGGCTGATGATGGGATCAAACAGTTCTGAAAATGTGTCCAGTTTTTGAGACATTTTAAGTGAAGGTAAGTGTGAAAAAGAAATGACTGACAATGACCTCAAACATGAAGAATACTTCACTGTTATTAGTGCTTCTATTTTTAATATTCATTATAGTAGTGCACATTCATAGAATTAATGAAACAAAATGCAAACCCAATTCATCTAAAACAGGGGAAGACTACTTCAGGCTGTGTGATGTATTTAAACAAAGAGCTAGCTTGTACATTCGTGTGACGTCAGGCGAGAGCTATGTATTGCTATGCTGCCTAGATCAGCGGTGCTACTTGCACGAAACTGAATGAATATGAAAAATGTTATTTGGGCATGTTTACAACATGTCCGGGCTGTTTAGGGAGAACCCTCTTCAGCCTAGGCTGAGGGTTTTTATTTGTTGTGTGAGGGATCTTAACAGTGTTAGTGCGAATTTTGTTTTTATTTTCTGTTTTTGTTGACATTGTGTAGTGTTGTGTGTAGTGCTTTTGTGTTTGTGTTCAGTTCCCCGTGTTTCACACCAGTTTGAGACCAGGCTTCAAGATGTAGAAACATTGTCAACTACGTTTCAGAGCTTTGCAAACCTGTATTCATTGGATGTTAACAATGTTTCTAGCAGGTAGCAATTTGAATTGATAAATTTACAGTGCGACGATTTGCTGAAGAACAAATATAAGCACAAGAAAGACTTGGCTGATTGTTATAAGAATGTTTCTAAAACCAGATTTCTGAGGTTATATGCTCTTGTTGCACTGACATTATGTATGTTCAGTTCCACGTATGTGTGCGAAGAATTCTTTTCTGTTATGAACCTTTCTAAGTCAAAATTCCGAAGCATATTGTCAGATCACAATCTAACATGCAGTCTTCAGTTATAAATGTGCCGTACATTATGCCCTAACATTGACAAACTAGTTAAAGAAAAGCGAAGCGGCAAATGTCGGAAAATGTCCACCTAATTGTTCTGTATAGCTCTCCTCCAGCTCAGGTAAAACAGTTATAATTTCTGTTCTGTTTGCATTATAGCATGACTGTTCACATAAACTAGAATTTATATATCTATGGCATAAAGCTGAAATGTAATTATTTATAATCTGTGACTATTCTGTAACTGAAACAGTCAGCATTAAAATTATGATGTCCTGTATGTCATTTCCTCTTCCCTGCTGTGAATTCACACATTCAACTGGCCTTCAATGGGAGCACATGAGCCTAGTGAGCTGACATCACAGCAGCGATACCTGTCTTCCCCTGATCTAAAACAAGATACCTTAAAAATTATCTACAAAAAATTCCCAGAAAATGAGTGGATACATAAGTGTAAGTTTGCATCCACAGAATATTGCCTTCAATTTTGTAAGGGCTTGAAACAAACTTTGATCTAAATTGTATTCCTGTATAACTTAAGGTTGTATAACTTTGTATGGTCTTTGTTGTGGATTTTCCAGTGCAGCTCTGACTCTTCAATTCACAGAAACACATGATAAGACTTTGAAGATACCTGTATAAAAATGGTGTTCTCTTCAATTTAATAGGTTTAAACTGGTTCATGTGCTGTGAAATACAAGGATTGGCAAGTCTACATCTACTTATGTACCATGTACATTGAAGAAATCTCCTGGTTGTTTGAGGGCTGTACCATGCACCATCTCTACGATTGTTGCATTACTTCTCTCATGAAGTGAACAATGCAAACTGAGTATGATAAGTGGGACATAAATTGCTATTTTCAGAGCATGATGGAATCTCTTCCACATACAAGATCCATTGTAAATATTAGAGTTGAATTGAAGATATTGTTTTGTTCTTCTGTATATAGGCAAAGAGTAGAGGAGTATGGTCAGTGTAAATTGTGAATATTCTTCCTTCTAAGAGATGTCTGAAGTATTTGATGGCCAAGTATGTATTGTCACCGCGCCCGCCGCATCTAATTGCCAACAACAGCAGTGTCACCCATCACATTATTGTCGGCACTACCGCAAAGGAGCCGAAGGAAAGAGACAGAGAATGGCCGCATTGTTGGGGCACTTGCCGAAAGAGAGAAAAGGATAGAGACTTTGAGAATCTTCTGCTTTGTATTTCACCGCAATAACTGAACTTTCCAGAATAGTGCCTGGGAGATATAAATAGCGGTAAAGTGCGACAGAAGAGTCAGTCAGACGTATGTGAAGCGTTGAGTAGTCATGCCGACGGAGAGGACAGACGATGTGAAGCGTTGAGGAGTCGTGCCGATGGAGAAGGGACAGTTCTTGTGTTATGAATTTGGAGCCGTGCTGTTGGTGAATCGGAAAAGACTTTCTTGCTGTTGCAACGAGTGTACAAAGTTACTGTTTACGGAAATAAAAGTGTTTCTTTATCTCGACTACATCTGTCTTCTTTACTTTACACCAAAAAAGTCACAATATATATCAAGGAGTTCTCTATTGTAAGTGGAGTATTTCTTCTGGACAGAAGAGAATTTCTTTGAGTGGAATCCTATGGGTTTCCGAAAACTGCTCTGATGAATCTATGAACAAGGTGATTTCAAGATTCATATTTCGAAAAGATAATATAGCTGCCTTAGCCAGACCATCTTAATATTTCTCGCATCGTGCTGTTGATTCTTCCAACCAATCAACTCTAATCTTATGTTCTTTTATGTGCCTTTAATGTATTCATTTAGAATTGCTTGTTTCCCTATAACATGCTACAGATGACAACAATAGATTGTACCCAAAACTACTTATAACACTCACGTATATTCTTTAGAAAGAGTCCCGTGAGAGTTTCGTGAGAATTTCGTCTAAGTCCCACTCGGCAGTGTGAATGAATTCTTACAAAAGTTGCCGAAGTTGCAGTGTTAATTCAGCGCTGCCAACAGTACTATTTCTCTATTAATTTGTTGCCAATCTTAAATTTGAATGTTTTAGCGGGACCCGGCAGTATGCTAGTGAACTTGTTAGAAGCAAGTTGTGAGGGTGCAATGAATCGCTTCATTAGCATAGTAGATTTAGCACCTTTGTGTTATAATAAGGAAAAATATATACAATTCCTCTACAATGAGGACCTGCTGAGAACCCCAATGTTATGCAGGGAATGTGATGCTGTGCTACACCACATAACAAAAATTAATTAGTGTTAATTCAGCACTTCCAGTGGAGTTTTTTTAGTGGGTAGTGTCCTAGGGCGAAGCCTGCAGCCCCCCCTCTGTGCCATCCCATCGGATGGGGCTCTGTAAATGGATTTTTTCTCCACTTGAAAATAGAAAAAAATAAATAAAACAAGCCAGCATTTCATGGACCCAGTAACAAGGCAATTACGATAATGTACACAATAATGCACACAACAATAGTTGTGCTAGCGATATATCTGTGTGAGCAATAACGATAATGTATGCAACAAAACGATAATATAATGTTCACAAGAATTGTATGGAGTCACACTGGTGGTAGAGAGCAGCCGACACGCACGCGAGTGTTTAGTGTGTTGGCAACAAAAACTATTGTTGAAAAAGCAGTGTTGGCAGATGTGAAAATCGTCTGCTTGTGACAGCTAGCACATGCAGTGCAACCTAGTGGCAATTCTGCTAACAACTGTCGGCGCATGTGCAATAAGTAGCTTCAGACTTAGAATTTGGCCAGCAAGTGCTGCGGGAATCTTTATAAAGATAGCCACACACACTATTTCTGGGTGCTTTAGTTTTGCAATGGCAGCAAATCTTTTGGGATCAGGTTTGATACCATTTGGTCTAATCAGATTGTTTAAGAAAACTACTTCTGGTTCACCAAACACTGATTTTCTCACATTAATTTTGAGTCCAAACTTACCCATTTGTTTGAAGACATAATCAGATTCCCTACACATTATTTATTTATGCCAACAAACTCACTGTTGGTGGTTTTAAACACACAAGCCGTGTGTGGGCAAAGTTTGAGGGGTAGAGCTGGAACTTAAAAATTCAATGCCACAACTGGTTTGAGAATTTAATGCCATTCTGGCAGTTTGTCACAATATCTCAGTGGTTAGAGCAGCCGCCCGGTAAGCGGAAGGTCTGTGGTTCAAATCCCAGTTGTGGCATTGAATTTTTAAGTTCCAGTTCTACCTCTCATTCTCTACACATTCTTGAGCGGAAGAAGATGCTTTAATGCATCGTCCAGATAAGCAAAACATAAGTCTTATACCCTCAGTAGGTATTTCATTGATGAACCCCTGGCATGTACTAGGAGTACAGTTATTCAAAGAAAGCATAGCCACACTTTTGAAAGGCAGAATATGACAACAGTTTAATTCGGACAAATCCCCTACAAATGATAATGAATCTCAGAGAATGAGTGAAAGCACATGTTTGAGCAATACACTAGGGCCCCACACAGCTGTGTTATGAATAGCTGGAGCTGTGGCCTGGCAGTGAAGATGACAGTAACAGACATCATGTAGGTTCAATTCTCACATATTTATTTTTATACTTTAATCCCATATTTTCTGGTTTTTATTGTGAACATAATTTAGTAAACATGTATTTTAAATTATTATTTATTTATGCCAACAAATTTACTGTTTGTGTTTTTAAACACATTATCCGTGTGTGGGCAATATTTGAGAGGTAGAATTGGAACTGAAAAACTCAATGCCAGGTTATTTGATCCCGGGACATAACTTACGATAGTAAGTACCATTGGGGTAATTGTCTCTGATGTGAGACTGCCTTTGTGGTTTACTGGGAGATAAAATGAATTGGTTGGAGAATTCAATGTCATGGGTTGTCACAGTAGCTTAATGGTTAAAGCACCCACCTGACAAGCGGAGGGTCTGTGGTTCAAATCCTGACTGTGCCGTTGAGTTTTTCAGTTCCAAATCTACCTCCAAAATCATGCATTTGAAATATGATTAGATTAAATTACATGCATTTATGCCCCTTCCTTTCAGTAATAATATCCTTCCCTGATTAAGAAACTATACTATGGTATTTATTTCAGTGGTCACCTTAGCATCTCATGTTATAGAGCCGAATTTTGTATAAAAGTCCTGGACACCTTGAGTGAATACATGGAAAGTTAGACAGTTTGACTATCATGACATTTTCAGTTCATTTGAGTCCCATCTGCCAGAGAAAAGCATCCCAATGGAATAATCCTGTCCCTGCAGGACAACCATAGCATCTATAAATCAAGGATAGTTCAGCATTGGTTTGATAGGCAAGAGGATATCTCATTGACACCTCACCCTCCAAGGTCACCTGAATTGAATCCGATTGGAAATGTGTGTACAGAAATGGAGGAGATTCTTCAAAATTTCCTTCAGCTGCCTCCCAGGATGTCTGTTAAATTACTGGACTGTGAAAAACACATGGCAATCCCTCATAGAAAGAACACATTATTTTTACCATTTGAGAAACTCCAAGCCAAGAAGAATTAACAAGGTTTTTGAGCCTGAGGGATTTTGGGTTGAGTATTATGTATTTTTATCAATTTTCATTTTTGTTATGTTTCATTTTGTTTATTTTAATTTTTAATAGAGACCAAAATGTGTCTCAAGTGTAAATAATTATTTTTGGGCCAAAAGGAAAAGGTCTTAAAGCAGCAATAATACCAGTTTCAAAACTAAAATAGCTTAAACTTCCTCTTTTATCCAAAAATTTATTCAGTACTCAGTTGTTAGTCATGCAAACAACAAAAATATTATAGTTAACCCTTTGGCTGTGAAGATCTGTTGAAATCTGATGCCAATTGCCTTTGAATAATGCCATGATCCGATCCAATCTGATCCGCCGAGGTTAGGTTTTTGCATTCAAATAATTTACAAATTATGCAACAGATGGCGTATGTCTCCACCTCTATCTAATCTATGATATGTAAACTGTGTGTTGGTAACATTGTTTGTTTGTTAATCTCTGCATTTCCTGTACAATTAATTTTTCTTTCTGAAGTTGTCATGCGTTGGGCATTTTAGCATGCTAGAAGAAGAGAGCGGTAAACATGTGTTGTAGGTTGTTGCGTGCAGAGCTTAATTATTTATTCTATTTACAGTGATTTCTCGTGACATTTGCTTAATGACCATGAGACAATATTGAAAGACCTCAAAGGAAAGTCGTTTATGTGAATATTTGTTAAGAGTGTAATTTGTTTTTGATGTTGGTATGAGTTGGTTGAGTGACGAGAACGTGTTGCTAGTGTTCATTGTTGCCAACAATTGGGTTTGTTTGGAGACGTCATAAATATTTCCATATTTAATTTTAATATATATGTATAAATAAAAGAATTGTATGTGTTCGGTATTGAAAGCGAGGGGAGGGTGGCTGGGGATTGCTTCCCTAACAATGCAGGAACTATTTGATGAATGCTACGCGGATGTATACAAAAAGAAGTGTAATGCGTCGTCAATTCAATTGACTCAATTGTCTAGTCATTAGCGTCTATGCGTTTGGCGTAGATGGACGTATTTTTATGTGTATGCGTCATAAAATAGTGAAAGTAAATTTACTAAGTGTTTAAAGACCGTTAATTTGTGTAAAATAAGTGAAACATTAGCTAACTTTAATAAGTTAGTTAATACGAAGTGCGTGATTAAATAAAAGGAGGTAAAATAGACGAAGTGTAAAGTGATAGAAAACACTTTTAGCGAAATGTCGCTAAATTTTTAGACATTAAATCCCGGCGATGCTAGGGAAGTCGATCCACTGAAATAAAAGACATACTACTGTAATACGATTTAAATACTGTGAACAAGAAGGTGCGAATAAAATATTTCACCAAAGTTAAATCTGAGTGTATGTTCATTCCATCCAGTACCACGACCCGAGATAACGGAAGAGTCAAAAGCTCATCACCATCACCGTAATACATAAAAACAGCACCAACCATTAAAGAATGCCACACTGGGATAAAAAATCTTTGACAGAAGACGAAATTGCGGCAACTTTGCTGGAAAGTGACAGATGTAGTGATATTTCTCTTAGTGACGATGACAGTGACATAAACAAAATAAACAATTATTTGTGTTCTATGGAGTCTCCTGCAGGAAATGCCACAGATCAGGATGAAGATGAACTGGATACCGACTTTTTGACAATCCTAAGGGATGAAAGGAGGAGACAACTTGTACCTTTATGGCAAACAACCAAAAAGTTTATTTTACCGCAGTTAGTTCACAGTAACAAAATGGGGATTGAGGAAGGTATGCATTTACTATTGTTGCATCCAGGATTGAGTGTTGGCAGATTGAAGCCCTTCCAAGTAATAACATACAGGAGTGATATATAATGCACATTCCTAGGAAACATAATTAACTACTAAGGTGATATGCACCATAAAGTATGACAGTGAGGGTTTTGCATGCACTTGTGCAAGTGCATTGAGTGTTCATGTTGTTAGGTGTGATTAGTCATTGTGATGGGGTTAGAATTGTGCTGTAGAAAAATGGTAAGTGCTGAAGTTTATACAAGAGCTGCAAACAAAGTAGTTGCAACACTGCCGTAACATGGCATGCACACAGACTGTAGCTGATAGCACAAGGGGTCAACTGAAGTGCAGTTGAGTGTTTGAGTACCCAATGAATGAAAACACCCAGGTTCCGCTTGCCCACAGAATGTGTACCATGAATCAGCTGGTACCAAAATGATGGTTATTGTGGCTTGCGATATCAACAGGTTAAATCCTGCATCACATTGTCCTGCAGGGACAGACAGTCACTGTAGGCTACTAATGCAACTTCTTGCAACACCATCCTTGTCCCACACTGAGAAGAAAGCAATGGCACCTTCTAGTGCCAGTGTTTTACAATGCCTCCCAGTTGTGTGGGGGAAGGTGATCGAGACACAGGACAACTGTGTTGGGAGAATGTTATATGCTGAACCACTTAATTAGAACTTACTTAGAGACATTAGGAATGGCACTTAATGCAAAGAAAACCAAATGGATGCAAATTATGATTAGTAATAAGGCACAAAGTAACATCACATTAGCAATACAAAATAAAAATATCTCCCAAGTTACACAGACAAATTTTTTAGGAATAGTCATAGACAATAGCTTAAAATGGCACATATAGAAAAGGTTAGTAACAAAATCAATAAGGGCAAATACGTATTGAAACAGATAACACAAATTATGGATAAAGATAGTATACTAAAGGTTTATTATGCATTTGTACATTCACACCTAAATTATGGGATTATTTTATGGGGAGCAGCGGGTAAGAAAAATATACTGAGAATATGTAGGCTACAGAAAAAAGCAATTCGAATAATGGAAAAACTGCAAAGAGAACAATCATGTAAAAGCAGCTTTAAGAAACTAAAAATCCTCACAGTGCCATGCTTATATATATTTGAATGTCTTAAGGATGCAATAAGAAATCACACTGAAGAAAAAAATAGGAATATGCATGAGCATAACACGAGAACAAAACAGAACTACTAAGGGGATCATTAACTTCCAAAAGTATTGAAAGTGTTGCAAAAGACCTATACAATCATTTACCTCACCCAATCAAAGAACTACATGAAGAAGTGAAGAAAATTAATACAATAAAGACTTATCTGATTAAAAATGCTTTCTACTCAATCGAAGAATACAAAATGAAACAAAATCTTGAGCCGTAACCTGGTTTTAAAACACTAATCTTCTGAAATTTGTGTTAAATTAATTTTAGGTATTTAATTAATTCTAGGTATCTATATCTGCTCAGCTTTGTACTTAAAATTACTTACCTAATCAATAACGTGCATATATGTTCCTAACTTGTGTAAAATTACATGATTAATAGATAATGTAAATATGTTTTCTATTTTTTATAAACTTGACGATGCTTTGTAAAAATGTTGCAAATGGCACAATAAAACTGAAACTGAAACTGCCAGAAAGTCTGGTATGAGTTATAGTAATTTTGCCACAACTTCTTATCCAATTCTTGTATACAGTGTTAAAAAAAAACACAGACAACACAACAGTTAGTATGTTGTGTGGGACAGCAAACTGATCAGCTATCAAATTGGAACCCCTGCCCGGAAATGAACAGTTTGGACACTGTAGTGCATCAAAATGTGAGGCAAGTGTATGTTCACATTTTGTCAATGAAGCTAACATTGAGCTGTGTACATTACAAATGGGCTTTGAACGGTGTACCTCCTATGTCACCGCAGAGCTCATATTGGCAATGGTGAGCCTCATGCACATGACCCAATACATGTAGTTGTCTCTGAAGATTTTCAGTCACTCCGTGGAGTCAAGGTTGGAATGGGACTTTTTTTTCAAAATTTTCATTTTTTTTAATTATGATGCTATAAAATAGCACAGACCTTCTAGTTTTCAAAAATGTATGGTTTATATGACATATCCTACCAGAAAATGGTTTTTCAGGATTTTGTACCACCCTGCACAGCTAGTCTGAGTGAAAGTGGGCATGGCACTAAGCTGTAAATGAATTTGCAAATGTTTTTCCCAATTTGGTGGTTTAAATTTGGTGCCAACTGTGTTTATTCTCATGCTTCCTAAGAATGTTAGTGCACTGTGAAACCTATTTATGAGAGACTAACCAGCTAAGAAGTGTTTACAAAATGCCTACATGGGAAGACCCAAAACAACAATGAATGTTTCAATGGTACAACATGGAAACAATGCCCGACAGAGATATATGTGGGACTTACTACACTGAAACTTGGTGTAATGGATGCTGTGTGCCATTTCAACTGTGGTAATAAAGTGGAGCTGGACATCTACAAGCAGTTGGAAATAAATCCTGGAAAATACACCACATCTGGGATTATGAAAGTGAATATCCAACAATTGCGGAACTGTGTTCTGCATTCCACTCCTGAACAACAACACAAGAGGAGGTATCTTAGAGGAAGAAAGAAGCTCAATGAGGGTTATAAATTGCAGATTGAGGGTCCTACATACAAACCAGGAGCATTTTAACTCTAAAAGTTAGATCAGGATGGGCCTGTAACATCATTGAAATTTCATTTTGCTGTATCTCCAAACTAAAATTTTAAACATTTTTAATGATGTAAAACACAAAGTAATACTCTTAAAATTAAGCTATAGAGTTCATTCATACATAAATTTAAAGCTTATTAGGCAGGGAATGATGTGAACTAACATCAAAGACCTTAACTGAGGATAAAAGAATTCTGTGGTCATTTAAATCAAAATCAAATTGATAAAAATAAATATTTTGAATTTAAAAATTCATAACTTTTTAAACAGCTGGTTTAGTTAAGATATTTGGGGTTTACATCATTTTACATGTTCAGAGAAACACATTGGTATATTTAAGTCAAAAATATCTATTTTTATAGATGCTACAGTGTTTGAAAAATATCAGTAAAATTTTTGATTTTGAATTTTTTTATGGTTGCAAAAAAAAATATTTTAAATATTTGATACTGTAAAACCCTTAAGTTTATCATTCCAAACAACACCAAAAAATTTTAAAAAGATTGGACTAAAAATATAGATTTTTTCATCCCAACATGTATATGTACCTCAAGCCATAAGGTCCTCCACTGACGTTACAGAAGTACCAGACACCATACTCTTCATACAATTCCATAGAAAATAGTTCATTGATGTCAGATCTAGCAACCATGCTGCCCATGGAACTGGTCCACCTCTACTAATCCATCAATTTGGATATGCAACATTGAGGTGATTCTGCACATTTATATCAAAGTGTGCTGGAGCTCATATTGTCCACTTCAGCAGCTGTGCACTGGTACATGTTGCAGTGCTGTTAAAAACGTTACCATACTGGAAACCATACAGGTAATGCAGTAGTGTGCACACTATGAAGGAATTTAGCGCATGCGCAGCAATTTTATTATGCTCAGGTCATTCATACCAGTACACAGATGGTTAAAGGGTTGCACACCCTGTGTATTAAGATGCCAAAATGAATGTTACAAATTGTTACAACCATTCAAACTTTGATACTCTACCGCTCCCCAAACTGTGGATTTCAGGACAGGGGTTCCTATTTGAAAACCGATCAGTTTGCCATCCCACACAACACACTAAGCGTTGTCAGTGTTTTTTGGGACACCCAGTGTACATTCACTAGTAATTGGTATAATGCATAGTCTGTTCTCTGACCCACTGTAGGGATACGTTGTATGATGCAGCATCTACCTGTGTTTCGGTACCACATGCATTGCTGTAGCAAGTACCTAAGATATAGTTTGTGCTTGTAATATTCAGACTTAAGTAAGTGACATGAGTTCTATTGCTGCCTTGGAGTAGCTTCTCAAGTATAGAACTATGTATGGTTTCTTAGATAGTCCTGAACAGATAGTCACAATCCATTAGTCAAAGACTGTGAGGGCTACAGTTGTATATGTGAAGAAAATTATGTTTATGTATTATACAGGGTTCTTCATTTAAAACCTAACAGGCACACAGCATTTCGCTTGTGCACGATTGCGTGGCTTCACTCTTACACAAACTCTGCATGTAAAGCATGTGTAACACACTTACCTTATAGAAGATGTTGGAAATGTCGTCCACCCTCGGCTAAACACTATATTGGGAGAACAAATTTTCTGATTCACATGATTAAGTTGGGGCAATGTAATGTTCCCAATTTCATTTCCAATATTTTGTTTTAATTCTTCCAATGTATGAGGATTTATGTCCTAAATTTTGTCTTTCAGGTTATCCCGCAAGCAAAAATCGCACATTGTTAAATCAGGGGAGTGAGAAGGCCATACACCAGGACTAGTCACTCTATCTTCAAACACTTCCCTAATTTTATTCATAGACTCCCTTGCTGTATGGGCAGTAGCAGAATCTTGTTGAAACCACTCATATAATTTCTCTTCTTCTGTCAGTTATGATAAAATGGAGTCAAAATGTCATTTTGGTACCTCTCTGCATTTACAGTCTACTTATAGAATATTGGACTGATTATGCATCTAATTCTTAACAACACACCAAACCCACACTCTCTGATCATAATGAGGAATTTTTTGAATGCAATATGGATTTTCAGAGGCCCAGCATTTTGCCTGTGGGCAATTGTTATGAGTTTTGACACGACCATTTAGATGGAACCATGCCTCGTCAGAAAAGAACAGAAACTGTGGATCAATTAAACCATCGTGGTGATAAGAGCTTCACAGGTGATCAGCCGTGTTAAATTTAAGAAGGTCGAGTTTTCAGCCATTATACTCTCCATGGCCATCTTCAGGACTAAAATGATGGAAAATTCTCCTCCGCTCATTTTAGTCCTGAAGATGGCCATGGAGAGTATAATGGCCGAAAGCTCGACCTTCTTAAATTTAACACGGCTGGTCACCCGTGAAGCTCTTATCACTAACGTTCGCCGTGAAAGCTTCAAATCTTAAATTAAACCATCATTCACTGATAAAAGAAACCATTCACAATAGTGCACTCATGATACTGGGTCACCTTGTTTTAAAGCATGGACATTGTACACTTACATGGTTTTAAGGTGCACTTCTAGTATAGTGACCAGTACATTGTTTACAAGTGAGTGCTTAGGGTGAACAGCAGGCTGTGCTTGGGGAGGGGAGGTTGCAGTGAAACCCTGTGCACACGTAACCATTTTCCAGACAAATTTTCCAGTAACCAGTTTGAAGCCTACTCATCAATCATAAGTGTATCAGCTCACTATTTCTTCCTGATATATGAGAGAGGATATAGTTTAATTTATTGAAAAGAATATTCAGGATCTTATTTAAAATATAATTTTATAGTTTTGTAACAATTACTTAAAAACTATAGAAAAATCAATACTTTCTTCTTCTTTAACTGCTTGCCCCCCATCCCTTATGTAGGAATTACACCACTTAAAACTTACAAGTCAGTGTCTAGGGTCAGATGCCTGTCGTGGAGCACAGGAACCTCTGGACCGGACAGAGTGAAGACCTGGAAGCGGGTGGTCAGCCAAGTTCAGGTATGATAGTGAGGAAGAGGATGATATGCAATGCAGGCAAAATCGATGACTGGAGAGGAGATAATGGAGCAATTGGTGAAATGAGTGGTTGGGGAAATGGGAGAACCTGAAGAAAACCCGCTCAGATCCGCTTCATCCACCACAAATACCACATACGGATCGAACCCAGGCAGCCTAGCTGGTAGGCAAACACTAACTGCTCAGCCATGGCTCTGCCAAAATTAACACTTAACAATTTAAAATAAATTTAAAGTTGCTCCTTTTAATTTGAGGCACAATAAAGTATTTTTACAGTAATCCTAAACCAATGTACTGTCTGCAAGTGGTTGTTTAAATCAAATAAAGATGAATAATAATTACCATGTGAAGGTTATTTAATCCTGGGACATTAAGTACTTACAATAGTAATTGGGGTAACTTGCCTTTGTGGTTTACCAGGAGAAATACGAACTGGTTTGAGAATTTAACGCCATTCTGGCAGTTTGTCACAATAGCTCAGTGGTTAGAGCAGCCGCCTGGTAAGCAGAAGGTCTGTGGTTCAAATCCCAGTTGTGGCATTGAATTTTTAAGTTCCAGTTCTACCTCTCAAAAGATGATTAAGTTACTGATGTTGAACAAGTGCTATCTTGCATTGTTGCCATCCTATTGCTAATGACCAATGTATGCCAGGCAATTTGTGCCGCATTCAGTATTAAATGGCCTATCGTTCCCTAAAAAGAGATACTAGAGGTATCGACTTCTTTGCAATTTTTCTAAAAGTTTTTCATGACAGAGATCGAGTATTATGTTTTCAAGCTAGGAGAGTGACTGAGTGAGAGTGAGAGAGCCATCAGCAGCATTATTTGTGTCTGCTTCTGTAAAAATAAATAGGTAACATATTCAGGAATCAAATAGCTACAAATTTAGAAAAGAAAGTTTATGTTGAAGCAAAATGCCTGAATTTTTGTCAGGGGATTCAGTAATGACAGTCAGTAATTGGTCTCTATCGAACCAGTCGAATTGATACTGGTTGTCTTCCAACTTCCATCCATTACTTTCAGGACTAAAAATACCAAGAATCTTCATGTGAGCATTATTCCAAAAACTAGTGATGTAATTTTCTCTCTGTAACTGCTATCAGAGTTCAATCTAACAGGGCGGAAAGTTGCTTGCATCAAAGTTGTTAATATTTTTTAGACTAGTGAGTGAGTGAGTTAGTTGGGATGTTTAAGGGCCCTAGACAACTAGGTCATTAGGGCTCGTTTTCCCACTAAACTCTTCATTTACGTCGGAAGCAGTGTAGGCGATGATGAGCAATTGAAGTCTTGCAGTATCTACATCAATAATTCCGGCCATGTCGTAAACATAACAAATAAATTTCTGAGTAATATATTGAAGGTCTTTTCCTCTAGTTTGGTATCATTGTATACCTCCAGCTTGCCGAATCTGGTGAATGCTTCTTGATACTCCTCGGTTTTTACTTTCTCTACTTGTTTAGTAGAGGAAGTATTGTATTCCACCCAAAAAATCAATGTCGAGAGTTCACCAGTTTTGAGGCCGCCTGAATGAAAAAAAATAATTTTTAGAAAAACCTCCGTGTGTGTCTGTCAGTCTGTGGACAGCATAACTCAAAAACGAAAAGTTGGTTAAGAACCAAAGTTGGTACTTAAGTATAATGTCTTTCAAGGATGCGACATACAGATTTTGAAAAAAATTGCTTCACCCTAAACTACTCTTGGAAAATTTTTTGAAAATGGCTTTAACGATTTTGGTTAAAATGCCATATGTTTGAGATATTTTGATGACAAATGAACTGCATATCTTGAATTCTCTGGCTATGGCTCATGAAGTCCTATTTACTCTGGACGACTTTTGCATAGCTGGTAAACAGTAAGAGATAGACCAAATCTTACTATATAAAAATGTAGATCTTGCTAAAATACAATTTACTTCTAAATAAATTTTTTGTAGTGTGAACCATTTCAGAGATATTCCTTGTTATTTGGGTAAGTTGTAGAGAACTTTATGTACGTCTGTCAAATGGAACATCGTCATTAATTTTTTTATATGTTAACAGTGCAAAGAGAAAGGAATTTGGAAGTTTTAATAGATTTGACTATCTCTCAAAGCCTACTATATTCCCATATTCCTCTTGCATCGATAACACAAGAAGCAATAAGATAATCTCTGCAAATGCTTACCTCAACTAACACGAAGAAGATATAGGAATAAGAGCTTGTAAGAATGGTTAGTACAAGAGTAGAGAAAGTCATGTGAGTGCAACACATGGGATTTCTTCTAAGAATATTGAATGACGCTTGTTTATCTTTTTTAAAAAATCTGATGTGTTGCACTCACATGACTTTCTCTACTCTTGTACTAACCATTCTTACAAACTCTTATTCCTATATCTTCTTCGTGTTAGTTGAGATAAACATCTGTACAAATTATCTTATTGTTTATTACCTTGTAGGTGCAAAGGGCATTATAGAATATAATAGGCTTTGAGCGACAGTCAGATGTTTTAAAGCTTAGAGATCTTTGCACGTTTCACATATAAAAAAAATGAGCAACGATGTTCCATTTCATGAAAGCTTTTATTCTGAAACTGACACAAATAACAAGGAATATCTCTGAAATGGTTCACTCTACAAAAACCACAGGAAAAAAAAAAAAGATATTGAGACATAAATTGTGCCTTGCAGTGATATCTATGAGTACATTTTTCTTATATTAAGAATTTCTCTATCTCTTACGGTTTACGATTTATTCAAAAGTCATTCAAAGTAAACAGGACTACAGGGGCTATAGCCAGAAAATCCAAAATATACAATTCATTTGTCATAAAAATATCTTAAGCATATCGCGTTTTAATCAAAATCGTTAGAACTATTTTCAAGAAAATCAAAATTTTCCATATAAATAGTAGTTTAGGGTGGGAATATTTTCTTCAAAATTTTCGTGTCACATCCTTGTAAATTTAAATACTAACTTAGGGCTTTAACCAACTTTTGGTTTCTGAGTTATGCTGTCCACAGACTGACACACACACACACGTACACACACACACACGCGCGCGCGCGCGCACGCACGCACGCACGCACGCAGACATCCAGACACACAGACAGACACACATACACCTTTTTCTAAAAATGCTTTTTTTGGATTCAGGGGGTCTCAAAACCTATATTTCCGGTGAAATCTCGACATCGAATTTTTGGGTGGCATACCAGTAGAGAAAGTAAAAATGAACGATGATTCATTTCACGAAAGCTTTAAGTTTTCCGAAACTCACGCACATAACAAGGAATATCTCCGAAATGGTTCACCCTACAAGAAAATTTATTGATATATTTATTGATTATATTTATATACATTTCATTTGGCATAAAAATATCTCAAACTTACGACATTTTAATCAAAATCGTTATAGCCATTTTCAAGAAAATCAAAATTTTCGAAAAATGTTCCATGTAAAGGGTAGTTTAGGGTGGGGCTATTTTGTTCGAAATCTTCGTGTCGCATCCTTGAATGACATTAAACTTAATTACCAATTTTGGTTTTTAACCTACTTTTCGTTTTTGAGTTGTGCTGTCCACAGAAACACACACACACACACACACACACACGGACCTTTTTCTAAAAATGCTTTTTTTGGATTCAGGGGGTCTCAAAACATATATTTCCGGTGAAATTTCCACGTCGAATTTAGATTGAATAAACACTTTTCGAAATATTTTACTCCAGTTTGGCAAAGACCACAGGAACAAGCAGTGGGACAAATACGGCCTTGTAAATGGAAAAAAGCAGAGTTTTCTGTTAATATACAGTCGGCAATGTTCCTTATTCAGATGTTTAAATAACAATTAATTTTTCTTATCATTGGTGTTTTTAGCACTATTTTTCGGCAGAGGTAAGTGGAAAAGGATGTTTTAGATGTGCTTTGGAAACTGAATTTATGGATAAATGTCTGCTTTAGTATTTTTCTGTATGTTCAACAGTTATTTTTGTTGTATAGTAATGCATACTTTAACTTCACAGCCCGGATTCCAAGATTTTGACAATGGTCGGGACATAAATTTCGTGTTAATATTTTCAAGCAGAAGGCAGCGAGAGAGTTGGCCACATTTGCTGGAAATACCAAGGTATGCTTTCTTTATTAGTTACAACAATCACAATTTACAGGTTTATTATAGCAATTTATCTCTGCATCTTTCTAAGCGAACTAAATGAGTACGAATACGAGAAAATGTTGTGTAGGCGACATTAAAGCAAATGTTTTTGGCATTAAGTTTTGTCTAGAACGCAAGACAGATGTAAAAACAAAGTTTTACTTCTTATATTATACTTTTAAATAAAAAGACGCAGGAGTGTCATGTTCTGTCATGTTAACCATCACGTAGCTGTTCAGAAACACGGCAGATAGAAATATTGATATTAAAATACATTTCGTTTGCCACAAGACCAACTAAAAGGATTCAATGAGCTTCCATACTCTCCGGGCAATATTAATTATTTCCTCTATCTGGTCAGCTTGAGTATAGAAACGTATAGGGCAGTGGCGGCTCGTGACTCGTGTACTTGGGAGGGCGGCATAGTATATTTTGGGAATCAGTACGGTTTACATGACAGTTATTTCTGAATTTCTCTAGAAAATATGTGAAAAGAGAACGAGTCATATAACGCCAAAGATTATGCATCACCTTCCGTCTGTTCATTAAATGTACCCTATTTTAAGTCCTAAACATTATGTGTAGTATTCAGAAATAAAATGCAAATTACATTGTGCAAAAGAAACTTAACATATAGTAACAGTCTTATTGTTGTTGATTTAAAGCGTAGGATTTTGATCCATCAATTTTTCCCTAGCCAAACAATACAAATTATATATCTTCCCATCTGGGCATTCCATTGGGTGCTCTGCGTTTAAAATCTTTTCAGCATTGTAGATCTTACGTGCGTTACCACATACAAAACCAAACCTACGCAGGCGCCGCCGTGGCCGAGCGGTTAGCGTGCTCGTCTACCACCTAGGCGGCCCGGGTTCGACCCGCATGTGGTATTCGTGGTGAACGAAGCTGCTTCAGGGCGGGTTTTCTCCGGGGTTTCTCATTCCACTGGTGCTCCATCTTCATTCCATGTATCATCAGTGTCACCGCCTGCGGGGCCGTAGTAGTAAAAGCGAGCGTTAAACACAACAACAAACCTATGCAGATGTTCCGCCAAACAGTCATGTCTAGTTATTATTTATTTATGCCAACAAACTTACTGTTGGTGTTTTTAAACACACAAGCCGTGTGTGGGCAAAGTTTAAGAGGTAGAACTGGAACTTAAAAATTCAATGCCACAACTGGGATTTGAACCACAGACCTTCCGCTTGCCGGGCGGACGCTCTAACCACTGAGCTATTGTGACAAACTGCCAGAATGGCATTAAATTCTCAAGCCAGTTCGTATTTCTCCTGTTTCTGATGTGAGACTGCCTTTGTGGTTTACCAGGAGAAATACGAACTGGCTTGAGAATTTAATGCCATTCTGGCAGTTTGTCACAATAGCTCAGTGGTTAGAGCGTCCGCCCGGCAAGCGGAAGGTCTGTGGTTCAAATCCCAGTTGTGGCATTGAATTTTTAAGTTCCAGTTCTACCTCTTAAACTTTGCCCACACACGGCTTGTGTGTTTAAAAACACCAACAGTAAGTTTGTTGGCATAAATAAATAATAATTACCATGTGAAGGTTATTTAATCCTGGGATATAAAGTACTTGCAATAGTAAGTCACCATTGGGGTAATTGTTTCTGATGTGAGACTGCCTTTGTGGTTTACCAGGAGAAATACGAACTGGCTTGAGAATTTAATGCCATTCTGGCAGTTTGTCACAATAGCTCAGTGGTTAGAACGTCCGCCCGGCAAGCGGAAGGTCTGTGGTTCAAATCCCAGTTGTGGAATTGAATTTTTAAGTTCCAGTTCTACCTCTTAAGTCATGTCTAGTGACTAATCCTAAGTGAACAATTGGTTCTTTCTTTGGGACAGTTTTTATTTTCTGTGCTACTTCTTTTATGTTAGAATAACTTTTATTGGAAATTTCCTTTTGAATATTATGTTGGTTAATGAGTTAATGGTTAAATGGGGTGTGCCAAACGACCTTGTAGGGCAGCTTCTTGTGCTTGGACCATTGTTTACTTTCTCAGCTATATTAGTAAGCTATCTGTATTTGCTTACTTAATTATCACATCTTACTGTGATTCCCATACACGGAAGTGTTACCGAAGCTAATTTTCCAGCAGGTAATTTCGAGTAATGTGAAGTAGTAGAACATAGTAGACTATATCTGTTTTCCACTATTTCAGGTGGTTGAGCAGAATGTATAGGCGTCCAAGGGAGCCGCCGATACGCCGCAGGGTAGAACGACCACCACCAGCGTCACCGATGCTGAGAGGCTTGGGAAGAGGTCGCGCGGTAAGTTGTATTTCAAACCGAGATTTCACTTTCTCCACTCACTCCTGTAGAAAATATCCTTGCACTTAATGTATTCCCTACTTCATGTTAGTCGTGGCAAGGTTTGTAGAGATAGTTGAATTATATATTATTTAATTATATATTACAATTGAAATTGGGGTATACAGTAGGCCAGACCACTCCAACACAGCGTTTGAGGGCTAGGGCTCCCTGGCTCAGCCCAGGGCTTTGACCGCTACAGCTGTGATGACGTCAGGCCTTCTCTGACTGCCACTGGCGTCAGGTTCGTTAGTGCTCACTTTTCGAGGTGACTCCTCATGGGCGTCGCGAAACGGGGGCAAAGGGGGGCCACGCCCCCCCCCCCTTGGAAGTTCGTAAACTTAATGTGCAGCCAGTTACTGACTATTAAACTATTATTTTAATTTTGATGTAAAGAACAATTTCTATTTAGCACAAATTAATATGGTTACCTGCAACAAATACTACAAATTTTGACAGTAAAATAATGATTTAATATTATATGGTTGCAAATTTCCAACATGTGGCCTCCCCCTGGAAAAAAGTCTGCCGACACTCATGTGACTCCTTGTGCATTCATCCAGTGTTTGTGATCTCGTGTAACTATTGTATGCAAGAATGAAAAGAGGTGCTTCGACAGCTCTGTCAGGATTTAACCCATCATGGGAGGCTCTGTATTTTGTTATTCGATCTGACGAGAGCAATGCTCAATGTTTAATATACCATACCTATGTACGGGCAAAAACTTATAACATTAAGCGTCACTTCAACGTTAAACATTCTCACACCCACGCTGATATTATAGGCGAAGAAAGAAAGGAATTAATAACGAAACTAAAGGACAAAAGGGCGTCTAATCAGGTTAATATAATTTTAACAAATTAATCACTCTTAAAGGAGTTTGAAATCATTTCATTGCTATAGTACGTTTTTTAATAATAATTGTCAACAATGAATAAGAATTGTTTTGTTAAGGATACGCATCTGTGTAAAATGGCTAAAAAATCTCCAGAAGTGACAAAAATGGGTGTTTGTTTTATCAAATGGTATAAAACTTCTGCTTTATTTTGATATACTTTTTATAGCCTTACAGCCTATATAACCGTCACGTGGCCATTTAACTGATTGCCTGTAACTGGTAATGTCCATTTAAATCAGTACATTTTCATTATCCTTGCTACCACTTTAAACTTAGTTTTCTCATGTTCTTATTTTTAGCACTGTTTGCTCTTTACAATGCTCCACATGATGCAGTTTTCTGTACCTACAAATGCATAAACCAAAAAAATGTCAGGCGTCATCCTAAGCATGTAATAAAGAACAAATTAATTGTGTTGTATTATTGTGAAATGCCTGATTGAATTGTTCCTCTGTCTCATACATAAGCTGTGCTATCCCTACCTCTCTCTACCTTTCTAGAGTGCTGCACTCTGAACACCGTTAACATAGGCAAAATGACAAACGGCACGGCCCAGTTAGCCCTCACAGCCCAGGGCTGCCAGGAGGGCTGCCCACTTGGAGTGGTCTGCAGTAGGCAGTGGCCAAATCTTTTAGAAGTGGGTCACTACGTAGCTTTGTAGGTTTGAGATATCGTTCTCCTTGCTTGCTACGTCCACCTAGGCCTGGTCCTTCAGTCAGGTAGATAACACTGCAAGACCACTTTCCCCATTAACCCCTGGTGCAGTTTTTAAATGATTATTATGGGAATGGGCTGTGCTATGAGACTCGTTTTCTACCTACAGGGTCGTGGTAACAGATGGAATGCATATATCAATGTTTCTTAATCACAATGTATTTACTTATTAACACTTCGATATTTTACACTCTCAGCACCATATTAAATACTTAAAAAACCTTTACACTGATACCGAAATTTAGATTTCCGATCGAATGGGCTTTTGAAAAAGACACGTTTTAATTTAATTGCCGGATGTGAGATTTGCGATAAGTGTTGAGTAATAACATAAATAGATAATAGAGCAGGAAGTGTTGTAAGGTGAACAAGATATGAGTAAATAATAGTCGTTAAATTTGTAGTATAAACGCATTATTGGTTTGAAATTAACGAGTCATGACGTCATACTACATAGTTTAAATACACGTTCGAAAGTCAGGTCTGAAAACACTAAAAGTCGCGCGATATATTTAATAAAATATAAAGTAAACATCGTTTAATCCTAAAAAGGTAATTATATATTTGAAATTCATAAAAGAACATGTTATAATAGAAAGGGACATTTCTAAATTGCGGGAAAAGGAAATAGCATTTTGGATACGAGGCTTTCTTGGATGACGTCATGACATTCAAATGGAAGAGAACGGTCTTTTTAGCGTGGGTAAGCTAGAAAGCGTCACTACTCAACCAGAGACCAGTACGGCAGGTCGTGCTGCGCGGATGTGAGTGCGATTCCTCTACAGATACAAATATTTTCGGCATAGCTCCTGAAAATATTTAAAATAAAATAAATGATATGCAAAGTTGTTCTTGGGTTGTCCATTACACTTACGCAAACCCGAGATAAAGAGATCTCTTGCAGAACTAGCCGGAGCGAAATACATCAAAGGGCAATATCACGTCACCAACGACTTCAGCTTCAAATGGCGATCCAATAACTAGGACACAACGATTATTTAGCTTCAAATTGGCATCCCAACGTGTGGCGTCGAAAGAATGGACCAACCCCCCAAGACGACCAGATCAGCATCGAGCCAGCAGACAAGAAGGTGCCCAGCGTGTCAACATCTGTGAAACGTGTAGTGAACAAGTTTAAGTGCAGTTAAAGTGAAATAGTGAAAATATTGAAAATTTTGGTGAGTAGAAAAACACATGTAAATAGCTTAGAAATGGAAGACAGTGATAGCGATTTTATAGGTTTTGACAGTCCGGAAATTGAGAAAAGTGTAAGTAGGATGGAAGAATTTAATCAGAATGTAATTGGTAGCAGTATATGCCAAGAATTAGAAGATCAGAACGTTAGAGAAACACCTAGAGGTAGTTCAGAAATGTTTAGTAGTAATTCAGAAAGGCCAGCATTTATGTCAGAAATAGAGAATATGTTTCAAACGATAATGAAAAAGATGAGTACAGAGTTAAGTCGAAAGATAGATGAAAATAGTAAAGAATTAAGAACAGTGGAAAAGATGAATATAGAGTTAAGTAAAAAGATAGATGAAAATAGTAAAGAATTAAGAACAGAGTTAAGTCAAAAGATAGATGAAAATAGTAAAGAGTTAGGACAGAAAGTAGAGAAGGGACAACAGGAATTGGGAATGCAATTGGAAAATCAGAAGAGAGCTTTCGAAACCTTTAGGGAAGAAGTTAGGGAGGAAATTAATAAAGTTAGTAGTGAAGTAAAAGAAAATAGAGAACAGGTTAAGGGAGAATTAGAGACAATAAGGCAAGAAGTAAAGAATTCTGAAAAGAAATTAGGTCAACAAGTTAGTGAAAAATTAGAGAAAGAAAGGGAAAGAGTAACATATAAATTAGACAAACAAAGGGAAGAGGTAGTACAAAGGTTAGATAAAGACAGGGAAGAAATTAGAGAAGAGCTACAGGGGTGTAAAGTTAGAATAGAAAGATCTGATGTAGAAAGTGAAAGGCAGGCTAGAAATTTGGAGGATGTTACAGACAAAATAAAAGGAGTAGTAACAGAAATTACTCAGGTAAAAGAGGCCTTAGAAAATTTGAAATTAAATGAAAATGCAGGTAATCACAACAATCTTAGTAATGAAGTTGCAAGAAACGAGGCAATACCAGGTGTATCAGCTGACATTTCGATGCAAAATAGGGGTAACAGTAATTCCCATTCTGATCTTGGAAATAGCTCAGGGATAGGTGACAATTCAAATTTACATTGGCCTAACCATGTCTTAAATGAAATGACACCTCCAGTTTTTGAAAATGAAGATTCAGATGATCCTAAAGCCTTTTTAGAAGGGTTACAAGAGTACTTCACGGTGAAACGTATACCAGAGGAGTACAAGATGGTGATAGTAAGAAAATGCCTAAAGGGTAATGCTGCCAATTGGCTAGGCCTTTCTATGGGTAACAATAATGACTACAGGACCTTTAGGAACATCTTTTTAACCAGATATTGGGGAGCTAGTAGGCAGGCTAATATTAGAGTTGAATTAAGCAATGGAAAATTTAATCCTAGATCGGAGGAATCAATGGTCAACTATTTTATGAGAATAGCGAGAAAATCGAAGATGTTGGATCCTCCCTTAGACGAAAAAGATCTAATAAATATAGTTACTCCACATTTTCCGGAAACACTTCAACATTACCTAATCATAGCCCGACCCGATAGCATTGCAGCTATGATCGAATTATTATCAGCCTTAGAAGTCAATAAGCCAAAACACGCATTTGGAAATAAATATGAAGGAAAAGAAACTGTCAATTCTTTCGGGCAAGGGGCACAGTATTATCAGAATAGAAGTGAGATTAGGGAAAGATATAAAGGACCAATACCAAGGATGGAATCATTCCGGTGGGAAAATCAAGGTAGAGATAACCAGGAAGGGCGTCACCAAAATAGAAATGGTAATCAAAGGGGAAGAAATATAAGGGTGAATTATATGAATACAAATAGATTTGATCGAGGTAGACGGGGCCGTTATTTTGGACATAGTAGAAATTCAAATGATGGGTATTGGACAAACGGAGATAATGAGTTTAGACCGAGGTCACCAAGACAGGAAGAAAGGTATTCTAATGGACGAAATTCCCCCGAAAATGCGGAAATGGTCGAGGCCATTAACACGGTCAAAAACATGGTAGGAAGTAACCCCGATTTAATGCAGGAAAACAGAAGTAACAATTCGGGAAATAGTACAGGAGCCATACATAAAAATCAGGGAAACGCCAGACCCGGTCAAACGCGCCTTCAGTGAGAACTGGGTATCCTAGTAATGATTGTGATAAGTACTCGGAAATAAATAGTCCTGGAAGGCAAATGATGATACAAAAGAAAAGAGAATGGAAAAATAGAATCGACGAAAACGAAAAAGTAGGAGATCCACCTAAAATCAAAATTGGAGTAAATGGAAAACAATACAATGCAATTATAGATACAGGATCAAATAGCACAGTATGCTCACAAAATTTTTATGATAATTTACAAAGTAGTGGTTTTAAAGTAATGTCTTTACCAGTTAATGGGATATATTGCTCGCTAGCTGTGGGAAAACGAAAAGAGAGAGTAAAATTTCAAGCAATGATAAATATTGAAATAAATGGGAGAATACTTGGAATTTTATTTCTGATTGTAGGAAGACTTGTGACAGATATTATAATAGGTTGTGATTGTCTTTATGCCTGGGAAGCTGTGGTGAATTTTAAAAACATGATTCTAGAAATGAAAGTTGAAGATGAGACCATTATAGTGCCTTTTGTGGAAGATAGTAGTTCAGAAACTATTGTACGAGAAAAAGAGGAAGAAGAAATCCAAGGGGATACATTCTTTGTAGAATATGTTAAAGTAGGAGCTATGGAATTAACTGAAGTAAATATCAAAGAGTACAGTATCGATAATAAAGAAAATGTAGAATGGGATAAAAATGATTTCATAGACAATTTGAGATTTTCTGATGCAACTAGGTACTATGATAGGGAGAGTAGTGAAGACTTAGAAGAATTGTTGAGGGAAAAAGTAACTCAGGCTGATCAACTAAATGAACAACAGAGGGATAAACTGTTTGAAATATTAATCCGAAATAAAGAAGTATTCTCTGAGAAACCTGGTAAATGTAATATTTATACTCATTCGTTTGAGATGATACCCATCAAACCTTTTACACATAAAGCAAGAGCTATCCCTAGTACAATAAGAGAAGAGGTAGATGCAGTTATAAAGTCAATGTTAGAAGATGAGGTTATTGAGATTTCGAATTCAGAATTTGTGAATCCCCTATGTATTGTAAATAAGGCCAATGAAAGATTAAGGTGACATTAGACGGGAGAAAACTAAATTATTGTTCATCATATTTTCCATCAGGGAATCCAACAGAACGTGTCCTCCGAGATATAGGAATTTATTTACGTGTACTTACACATCATAATCACAAGGATTGGGTGAAATATTGTCCATTGATAGAAAAGATTATCAATCATACCATTAATGTAACTACTGGGTTTGCACCAATAAAATTAATGTTAGGAATTGAACCAGAACCAATATTGATCGGGGTACCAAAAACACTGAAAATTAATGACATTCAGTTAAGTGAAGAAGAAAGAGCGAAAATTGCTTTTGAACGAATCAAGAAAAAGGCAGAGAAGCGAAAATTAAAGAAAAAGAGCAGAAAACATAAATGGGAACCTAAGATAGGCGATTGGGTACTAGTTAAAGACCATAAGTTATCAAGTGCATTGCGAGGTAGGAACAAAAGGATGGAATTGTTATATAAAGGTCCTGCAGAAATTATATCCAAATTTGGTTATCATACCTATGAATTAAAAGATGTTAAAAATGAAAAATGTCTGGGAAGATGGCATAAACAACTCCTTCGACCATACAAGAAACCGTGTGGTGCCTTGGAACCTTGATTTAATGTAAAAGAAAAATTGGAAGTGTCATTTGTCTATTGGCGCCCAATCAGCTTTGAGATAAAATGTAAATGTTAGCTTACTTGAAAACCATACATTGGTCAGGTACTTACATATTCATGAAAAATGCAGAATGTGAATTGCTATATACTACAAAGAGCTTAAAAATATATATTGTATAGAGCTCACAATAACAGCTTCAGAAAGATTGTTAAATTGTTCATCTCCGCATAGAGAGAAAACAGAATATTTACTTTGTAAACATTTGTTAAAATATTTAGATGTATAGATAGTTATCACAGCAAGACAAAGAAAGAACTTGTCTGAAGAGTGTAATGGATTTATATAAATATATGTACCTTTTAGTGCTTAAAGGATATAGTACAGATATGTGTTACAATAACAAAAGTGAAAAATCACAGTGCAAGTGATAGTGAGAGCGAAGTGAGCAAACATGAACTAAAAGAAGGAAGTATAAAGAAAGACTCTTGAAATTTAACCTTTATATAAAAGCTTCACAGAAGAAACCATAACATATTGTAATTAGTATTTAAGGATTAATGTTAAGTCAAGTGTATAATTGTTTGTCATGTTAAAAAGATTAATGAGAAAATGTGTTAATAACCAATTTCAAAAACAGTGTAATTGAAAATTGTATATAATGGGAGTGTTGCCGATTATTCAAAATACAGGAGTAATTTTTAATTTTTCTTTCGGGCAAGACATTTACATTATTTTATTATGAAATAATAAAATAATATAAATGGGGGCATTTGATACCGAAATTTAGATTTCCGATCGAATGGGCTTTTGAAAAAGACACGTTTTAATTTAATTGCCGGATGTGAGATTTGCGATAAGTGTTGAGTAATAACATAAATAGATAATAGAGCAGGAAGTGTTGTAAGGTGAACAAGATATGAGTAAATAATAGTCGTTAAATTTGTAGTATAAACGCATTATTGGTTTGAAATTAACGAGTCATGACGTCATACTACATAGTTTAAATACACGTTCGAAAGTCAGGTCTGAAAACATTAAAAGTCGCGCGATATATTTAATAAAATATAAAGTAAACATCGTTTAATCCTAAAAAGGTAATTATATATTTGAAATTCATAAAAGAACATGTTATAATAGAAAGGGACATTTCTAAATTGCGGGAAAAGGAAATAGCATTTTGGATACGAGGCTTTCTTGGATGACGTCATGACATTCAAATGGAAGAGAACGGTCTTTTTAGCGTGGGTAAGCTAGAAAGCGTCACTACTCAACCAGAGACCAGTACGGCAGGTCGTGCTGCGCGGATGTGAGTGCGATTCCTCTACAGATACAAATATTTTCGGCATAGCTCCTGAAAATATTTAAAATAAAATAAATGATATGCAAAGTTGTTCTTGGGTTGTCCATTACACTTACGCAAACCCGAGATAAAGAGATCTCTTGCAGAACTAGCCGGAGCGAAATACATCAAAGGGCAATATCACGTCACCAACGACTTCAGCTTCAAATGGCGATCCAATAACTAGGACACAACGATTAATCAGCTTCAACACTTTTTTTTATTTGGTAGAATTTACGCTGGATAAAAGTTTGGTGAAAGTTCCATGTTCACATGCTACCAAAACACGTCTTATCACCTTGAACATATAGACGCTACTGAATTGTTTCTTGGCATTGCTTTGACACGACACACCACCATTTTGTCTTCATCCACCGTATTCATCCGCGCAAATAGTTTTTATTATGGAACATAAACAATTCTAATATTTATACACTTTTAACAAACATTTATATGAACGATTTTCTATTGGGGTCTAATATTCTGTCTCATATGCCCCTTGTTTTGTTTTTCAAGTTGTCACCTATATTTACAATCTTGAAACACAATACAATACTTCTCCCTACTCCTCTGATTCAATCACTTTGTACAATATTTTTTTTTCTTTTCTTTACAGTCTTCTTCGCTGTTTGTTGTTGTCTTTTGTTTTGGCATGATACAGCATGTCTTTATAAATTTCACATATTCAATTACTACACAATATATGTTCAGTTGTTATACATCACATATTCAGTTATTATACAATACATATTCAGTTATTGTACCACATATGTTCAGTTATTATACAAGATATCCAGTTATTATACAATACATATTCAGTTATTGTACAACACATTCAGTTATTACACAACATATCCAGTTATTATACAATACATATTCAGTTATTATACAATACATATTCAGTTATTGTACAACACATATTCAGTTCTTATACAACACATACTCAGTTATTGTACATTTGACATTGACACAAATATAATTTAAGTGTTTCATGGTTTATTATGTGGTTTTTGACTTATATTCATTGCTATGAGGAGAGAAAAACAGGATACAAATTTTGAGCTAATGATTATGATCATGTTTATGGCAATATTTTATTCATTTCTTTGCCTTCTTTGCCTTGTAAGCTTATTATGTATAGGCAGGTCATTGAGTCGGTTCTTAAACTCTGATGTTACTAATGGTACCATTTTTCTTAATTGGGTTATTATTCATTATTATTTGGTTCAACATTTCTTCGAACTTAGCATTGGCTATATCCATCTTAATTCATGGGCATTGCTTTTCTGATTATGGTTTTTCTTACTTCACTAATTGCCACCTCTTTGTCTCTTATTTCTATAAGAGAAAACTTCTATACTTATAATTATTCTGCAATTGTATTATTTTTCTTCTCAATTCACCCTCAACATCTTTGTGTCAAAATACTATATCTTTATCATCATAATTGATTCCTTTTTATTTTTGTCCCTGACATCCTTATGTCAAAAACATATTATCTTTCGTCACTATAATTCATTTCTTTAATGACAATTAGTGTCCTCATCTGGCTTTGTTGACAATGCTCTTTGTGGTCAATATAGCCAATGACTATGTTGGTTTTCTTTCTTGTTGTAATTTCTAATCTGAACATAATTTTCTATAAGTAACCCATTAAAAATTGTTATTTTCCATCATCTCTACTATTCCTGCCTTGCATATTTGTTGGCAAAGACTATTTGGTCCTTTCTTTGTATGGCTTTAATTTTATTTTTATGGTATCTTCCTACCAACTTGCCATTTGTATTCTGTAGCTCATACGTGTGGGCACCCAGCTGTTTTGTTATGACCAGTGGTTCCATCTTTCTCTCTGTGTAGCTATCATGGTGTCGATGTCAATTGTAAGTTGCTTAGGGTTTGTGTTGTTGGTCATCAGGCCAGTTGGGACGAACTTAGTTGTTGTAATTTCCCTGAGTGTTGGTGGTGGTGGTTGTTTCTGTATTCTGTGCAGCATCTGCCCTATGTGGCACATTTTCATCTACTTCCTGCTGTCTTATGTTGCCAGTGTACCATTGGTCTCTGCCCCTTTGGCGTGAACCTCTGTTGTATGACGGTCTTTGGTTGTCGAAGTATTCCCTACAGAATCGTAAGTGATTCACTTGATGGGTACGGTCTCCTGGTCTTCCACGATCATATGTATGTGTTCTGTATCTCGATTCACCCCTTGGTATTGTGTCGTGGTACCGCTGTCTTGTGTTCTCCATCCTCTCGCCATGATTATGTGGTTGTGGGAAATGGTGTGCCCCTCTTCCCCTTTCATGGGTGCTCCTAGTATTTCTATCTTCTCCCTCACTCTGGTTGTTCGTAGCCGTGCTCCGGTTTAAGATGGGTGAGTTTGGGTGACCGTTCCTATGTCTATGCTCATTAGGCCGACCATTTTGTGTTTCGAAGGCTGTCAGCAATTCTATCATATCTGCAAAATCTACTGGCCTCGCAACAATTAACCCTGTTCTCACTGTGTCTGGGAAATGTCTTGTTATGCTGGTAATTAGTTCTGCTTCCGACAAGTTGGGGTCTAATAGCTTTCCTTTGTTGGCTACTTTCATAAAATAATCGACTAGTGATAACCCTTTGGTTGGATCATATCTACCTGTCGCTAGCTCTACCCTAGTTTGGTTTTGCTTAGCTGGGCCCCAATACCTTGATAGGAATAAATTTCTGAATGAGCTATACGACTCCTGACCAGCTAGTGTTAACCTGAGCCATTCTAATGCCTTGTTTTTTAAGCTTTTCTTGACTATCATCATCCTAAGCTCATTTGGTATCCTTTTCACTTTAAAATACTCTTCCATCTCTTTAACAAAGAGTTTTGGATCGTCTCCCTTCTCCTCGTCAAATGTAGGTGGTGTAATTTCATGTAATATGCTGTTAGTGTAACATGTGTTATGTGTTGTGTCATTGTTTGGTTGTGAACCTCTTTCTCTGTATGGTGAGTCAACATTTTGTACATCATTCAAATAACTCTCATCTTGTACATTACTTACATCTAAATCATCTTGCCTTTGTAGTGCATTCACAACATCATTTACATTAGCCAAACTTTCTTTCCCTTTTTTCATTTCTTCACAAATTGATTTTAAATCATTCTTTATTTCTAAGTGACTTTGTTTCATATCATTTATAGCATCCTGTTGCAAATGCACCACATCAGTCATCGTCTTAATTTTAGGAATTACAATTTGTTCTACAGTTTCATTAATAATGTCTTTCTTTACTACCTCAATCTCTTTCCTTAATTCCTCAGTTATTTCTGCTTTTACATTTGTAATCTTACAGTCTACACTTGTATTACATTCTGTTATTTCATCTCTACACCTAGCAATTTCTCCTTCTAACACAATCTTATTTTCTCTCATTTCTGTTTCTATTTTTCCCATCCTATCTCCTACGATTTCTATCCTAGCTTCTAAGACTTCCTTTGTCTCAATTAAATTTTTATGTACTAATTTCAAATTATTTTCCATTACTTTCATATTTTCTTTACACTCCTGTCTTCCTAATTCTATCTTCTGTTCTAAGTTCTGTCTCACTTCTTCCATTTTCTGACCTATCTCTTCCTTATTCTGTTCCAGTTTCTGACCTATACTCTGACCTATTTCTTTTTTATTTTGTTCTAATTTTTGTTCTATACTATGACCTAAACTTTGTTCTATGTCCTGCTTTAATTCTACCTTATTTTGTTCCATTTTCTGACCTAAACTTTGTTCTAGTTTTTCAAACATGATCATCATTAACCTTTGGTCTTTGCTTATTGCTAGCTGTTCCTCACCTTCTGCTTCTATTTGATAACTAGACCTATCTGCCCCTTCCCCCACTCCTGTTTCTATCTGTTTTCGCGACATTTTAGTTTCTTTATTCAATTCACTTAGGGTTAAAAGTCCCACTACTTTGCCGCTTCTCAGTAACATAAAAATGGAAATAAACTGTATGTGAAAACAAAAATTTTTGATCCTACTTTTTTTTTTTTTTTCTTCGTTGCTTCGTCCAATTATGTACGTCTCCTGGGCAGTTGGCTTCGCTAGATGATCTCCGGTGTTTTCCCGCGTTGATTATCCGTGCATCGGTGTCCTGATGTATCGTTGATTATCCGTTCATCAATGTTCTGTTGGCGATATCAAACGATGGTCTAATGGCGTCTTCTTTCCTGCGCGATGATATGGCGTCACTTGATGTTTATCGTGATTTCAATTCCCGTGATTTGCATTCCATCCTAAATTCGAGTTCCACGTTGGGTAAGCCATTTTGGTGCAGTTTTTAAATGATTATTATGGGAATGGGCTGTGCTATGAGACTCGTTTTCTATCTACAGGGTCGTGGTAACAGATGGAATACATATATCAATGTTTCTTTATCACAATGTATTTATTTATTAACACTTCGATATTTTACACTCTCAGCACCATATTAAATACTTAAAAAACCTTTACACTTTTTTTTATTAGGTAGAATTTACGCTGGATAAAAGTTTGGTGAAAGTTCCATGTTCACATGCTACCAAAACACGTCTTATCACCTTGAACATATAGACACTACTGAATTGTTTCTTGGCGTCGCTTTGACACGACACACCGCCATTTTGTCTTCATCCGCCGTATTCATCCGCGTAAATAGTTTTTATTATGGAACATAAACAATTCTAATACACTTTTAACAAACATTTATATGAACTATTTTCTATTGGGGTCTAATATTCTGTCTCACCCCTAAGCACAAATGGGTATTGTATGGGAAGATTATGTCTCGAGGATCGAATTAGGGGAAAGGTAATGTCCAATATTCCTCTGTATAAGGTATACTGTGTGTGCTCGGAAAAATAAGGTTGACACAAAGACAATGTTTATACATACATTGACTAAATAAGTTACATATAACAAACAGGACATGAAAAAGCGAGGTTATTTTCTCCGACAAAACCAAATTTAACTTGACACAGGGAATGCAATTCCCCACACTCTAGTCTCATTTGACTAGGTACGCAAGACAAAACTTCTACTTGAAAAATAAAGAAAATCGATATAAAAACAAACTTTTACACACCTCACAAAATAAGAAAATTTGAATCACAAGACATGAGACATCATGAAGAAGGATAACTGGTATCGTATTTATCCGTACATACATTAGTTACAATCAAAGCTTAACTCCATTTTACAATATCCTTAAATTACCGGTCCGGCACTTTGTGGCACAGTAAACGCATTGTGCTACCCAGCACTATAACAAATGCAAAAACTACCACACTGCCTCATGACCTCTTGCCCCAAAAATGGCCGGAGTAAGCTACAAGTTCAAAAACACTCGCACAGAAAAGAGCTCACAATTCAATTTTGCCTAACTGCTTCACAAAAGCAGAGAACCTTTAGAATCATTTTGGAAAAGGTCGAAAATAAGCAACATTAAATTTAGAAAACAAATACAAGAATCAGGTGTGAAGTGTGCACTATTTGCTGATGAATTACTAATGTGAACTTCAAAACCAAAAAAAAGTACAGAACTAGAAAAAAAACATGTAACAATCCTTAACTATAGTAAGATGTGAACTTCATTCTTAAATATGTGTGCACAAGAGGATGGTAATGGATAAGGAATGTGTACACCAGTTGTTAGGCTCATATATGTTAAGGGATTATACTAACTCTAACTTTGTTCTTATTATTTTGTTTGCAGGGTATGGATTATGAGGTTCCCCCGCAATTTCATTCACTCATTACTCCCACAACCAGACCCAGGCAAATGACAGCAGCAACGTCGACCCCGCCTTTAAGGAAGGGTCCTGTAGAGAGGATTGCTGAATTTCAGTCTAATAACACCTTTGATGCCTCAGCTGCAGGTCCCTCTACGTTTGGACTTGCACAGCCTCTAGACTCATTTATGGAGGAAATTATAAATTTGACTAGGTCTCGAAAAAAGATGTTTATTTCTCCTGAACATCGTCGTTGGCTGTTTCAATCGTGTCAAGTAGATCCTTGTGCTTCTGAATGGGACGTCATTTCGTGGAAGCCACCAAAAAGTATGAGAACTGTTCCTCCCAAAGCAGACTGCAGTAAGGAATCTGTGGAAGATCAGGAGGTGTCTGCGTTACACAAGATGCACACAAATCCAAGTTTTAGGGCACCCACACAGTATCCTTGTTCGTATCCTGCTGCACGCCCTGTTATGTTACACCCAAGCTCTGGGCCTGAGAGGCGCAATATGGAACTCAGGAGCCCAAAACAACTAGCTGGAACTGCTACTTCCGCTGAACATCCAGACAGAGCACAAGGATTTGGGGGACGCTCAAAGTATCAGCAGTCACCTTCTTCGTATTCTGCTGCACCTTCTCCTAAGAGTCAGCCATGCTCTGTGGCTGAACGTCGAAATATAGAGCCTACATGCTCAAAACGACTAACTGAAATGGCTACTTCTGCTGAGTGCCCAGACAACGCAGTAAGTTCTGGGGAACGACCACAGTATCAGAAGTCACCTTCTCGGTATCCAACTGGACCTCCACCTAAGAGTCCATCATACTCTACGCCTGAGAGGCGCACTATAGAAGCTAGAGGTACAAAACGTACAACTGGAGTTCCTCTATCTTCTGAAGGTCCAGCGCATTTGATGAGTCCACATTTATCTGGACCTAGATCAAGGCGCACCTATACACATACAGCAACAGCTAAACCTGTAGCACCTTCACAGAAGAAGCCAGGTGCACATTTATATGCTGGCCGAGGTAGGTTTACAGAAATGGATGTTTCACTCCCACAGTGGTAGGATAAGTCATAATAGTGCTAGCAAGGCCTCATATTAGTGTTAGTTATGTTGATAATGAAGATGGTTGAGTTAATACTGGTAGTGGCCTTACAGGTAGCTATCGTGATAAATATAGTAGAGATAGCTGTAATAGTGGTAGTAATACTACTCATAATTATGGTATTGCTGATTGCCAAGACAATGCAAGTCACATTGCACTAATTTTCGCAAAACTAAGAAAAACTGCATAACTACTCGTACTATGTGGATTGTTATAACCGACAAGCCTGAAACTGAGGAAGTAGAAGCACTCAACAAGTTTATTGATAAAGTATGACGTCAACTTGCCACATAATGTTGTGGATAATGGCTGTTTTTGCATTCAATATATTGTAAAACCAAACAAAAACAAATTTCCTGTGTTCACTTTCATGAAGTACACTATACTTGTGTTTCCCTGTGGGGCTACAATAGGCCAGATTTTTTTTATTCTCTTCATAGAAGAAAAACGTAAATAAAAAATCTGATGTGTTGCACTCACATGACTTTCTCTAATCTTTTACTAACCATTCTTACAAACTCATATTCCTATATCTTCTTCGTGTTAAGATAAACATTTGTACAAATTATCTTACTGCTTATTTCCTTGTAGGTGCAAGGGAGATATTAGAATACAGAAGGTTTTGTGCCACAGTCAAATCTCTTTGACCTTTGAGATTCCGTTCTCTTTGCACCATTAACATATAAAAAAATGAACAACGTTGTTGCATTTCGCTAAAGTTCTAAGTTTTCCGCAACTCACACACATAAGAAGGAATATCCCCGTAATGGTTCACCCTACAAGAAAATTTATTGAGACATAAATAATTTGTGTATTTAAGCAAGGTCTACATTTTTTGTATAGCTGGTGCTAAATGGGGCTGCTCAAGGAGAGTCCTTAACACAACATACAAAATGTATATTAAACCAAACCTCTTGTGCTGTTCTGAAGCTTTAATAACAGCAGCAAATGCTAACATCAATAAACTTGAACAAATACAAAATCAAGCTCTTCGCCTAATCACTGGAACAGTTAAATCCACACCTATTGATGCCATGCTTGCCTTAACACGGACCCCATCAATAACAACAAAAATAGAAGAACAAGCATTGCTCCAACACGAGAAAATGTTACGACTGCCAAACTCTAAATGGACAGAAGAGAACCTCCCCCCTTCAATCCTTAAAACTCATAGTAGTTTCCTAGAAAAGGTAACACAGATTAAATCCAAATTGAACATTCCCAACACCAGAGAAAATCTACTTATTAGAGAAAATCCATTGGAATTATTGCAACCTACCTTCAGTTTGGAATTAATAGAGGAAATAAGTAAATCAGACACACCAAAAGAAATACAAAAACTTCTAGCTCTGGAAACAATCAATACTAGGTATCCCACAGAAGAATGGCTGCACATATATACTGATGGATCCTCGAAGGAAAACCTTACTGGAGCTGGAGTTACGTGTTCACATTTTTCCTTTTATCATTCTGTTGGCAGAGACACAACAAATTATGATGGGGAAATAGAGGCTATATACATTGCTCTCCGACAATTATTAAATCTTCCCTTAAATAAATTTAACAAGGCAGTAATTCTTTCAGATTCTAGAGCTGCAATTCAGGGAATATGTTCAAATACTACAAAGAAGTCAACAAATATTAGAGAATGCTACAAAATGTTAACACAACTCCAAAAAGTTAATAAGACTGTTCATCTCCAATGGATTCCAGCACACTGTGGAGTCATGGGGAACGAAGCTGCAGACTCACTTGCAAAGAAAGGCACAACAATAAAACAAAAGTCTAAATTCAATTTCTCATATTCCTCAATAAAACGCTTGATCATTAAAAATTTTTGTCATTCATATCTACAAGAAATAGAAACAAATGCCAAAGATAAAAAATGGATTACACTACTTTCCAATCCAGATATAATCCCCCAGAGACCAAGGAAAACAGCGGTTGCAGCCTTCCGACTATTGACAAATCACGACTGCTTAGCAAGTCATCTCTACAGAATAGGTATCTCAGCCTCACCAATATGTGTCCTGTGTAACGATCCAGCAGAAATGAATGAAGAACACTTGAAGACCTGTGAAGCATTAAGATCAGAAGAAACTACAGTTCAAAAGTATTGGAAAGCACGAATGCTAATGGCTTCATTGCCAGATGCAAGGCACTAGAAAACAACAACAACAACATTTTTTGTATAGTATGATTTGGTCTATCTCTAGCGGTTTACCAGTTATGCAAAAGTCGTCCAGAGTAAATACGACTACAGGGGCTATAGCCAGAAAATTCAAGATATACATTTCATTTGTCATCAAAATATCTCAAACATATGACATTTTAATCAAAATCGTTAGAGCCATTTTCAAGAGAATCAAAATTTTCGAAAAATTTTCCATGTAAAGGGTAGTTTAGGGTGCGGCTATTTTCTTCAAAAGCTTCGTGTCACATCCTTGAATGACATTAAACTTAAATACCAACTTTGGTTTTTAACCGACTTTTTGTTTTTGAGTTATGCTGTCCACACACTGACACGCAGACACACACACGGACCTTTTTCTAAAGATGCTTTTTTTGGATTCAGGGGGCCTCAAAACATATATTTCCGGTGAAATCTCGACATCAAATGTTTGGGTGGAATACAATACTTCTCCTACTTACCAGTAGAGAAAGTAAAAAATTGGTATTAATCACTGCGTACAGTACACTGTTCCTACTCTTCCAAATATTCAGTAGCCAAGTTAATATTTCTTTCCAGAAGGATGACACACATTCATTATCAGGAACATACTTTAAACAATTTTTAATGTCTTCAATTTTCTTCTCTCCTATAGCTAGCTGCCTTTCCATCCTTGTAAGACTTTTCATGTGACACATGTGGTTTCTTGCTGTGATCAAATTCCAAGCAGAAGTTACCCTTCATAAGTCCATCAATGAATTCACTTGCTTCCGTAACTCCTGGTGTTGATGATGCTGTTGTTGATGTTGGTGTTGATCATCATCGTCATCATCATCGTCGCCATCATCATCATCGTCATCATCATCATCGTCATTGTCATCGTCTTCTTCTTTTTCTTTTTCTTCTTTTTCTTTTTCTTCTTTTTCTTCTTCTTCTTCTTCTTCTTCTTCTTCTTCTTCTTCTTCTTCTTCTTCTTCTTCTTCTACACTCCATGGATTAGACACATTGTTCCGCTTTTCACAGAAAATCTCCATCTCTTCTGCGGCCGGTTAATAGAGTTGTTTTCGGAAGTGTATCACAATTCATCCCCTCCACATGTAAAGCCAATTATTTCTAGTGTTGTATTTCTTCATTTATAGATTTTACTTGCAGCTCTGTTCTTGTTACATCATTATTTATGTGGTCTAGTTTTGTACACCCTTTAGTTCTTCTCAAGAATTTCATTTCAGATCCTTGCATCTTACTTTCTATCTTCAGACTTCACTTCCGTATAAAAGCACTGGCTTTGTCATTGTTTTGTTAAATGTAATTCTGGTATCCTTGCTTGTTTTATTTCTTAAGTGTGTAATTCTGCATATAGCTTGAAATATATATCCCTTTCTTTTTGTGAGTCTATTTCACATCCAAGGCATCTGAAACTTCAGACTTGTTCTAAAGATTGACCATATACAATAATTTTATATCTCATATGTTGTTTACGCAAAAGCCATTATCTTTATTTTCGTTTTAGAAATGTTAAAATTGTACTCCTTACATACTTAGGTTAATTCATATATAGCACGTTGCAAATCATCTTTAGTTTTCTTTATTAGCACTACATTGTCTGCATATAATAGTCTTTCTGTATGATTAATAAACCTAAGTCCCTTATTACATATCTGCTTCCATTTCAGAAAAGTGTCATTAATGTACATATTAAATAAAGTACATATATATTGAATAATGCACATTCTTGTCTAACTCGTTTATTTATTGTCATGGCTTGTGTTCTTCCTTCACCTGTGTTTATAATTATATTGGAATCTACATATAGACTTTTCATTACTTTCATTAGATATCTGTAGTGTCCATATTCCGCCATTATTTTGCAAAGATTTTTTCTATTTACATCAAACGCTTTTTGAAAATCTATAAAGACTACATATATAAGTTGGCAAGTTATATTCTCTTCTTTTTTAGAATATCTGTTGTATTATGAAGATGTTATATATGGTAGACCTTCCTCTACTAAAGCCATTTGGTTCTTCTTCTAATATTGCTTCCGAGATATACCTTAATCTTTTGTCTGTTATTTTAGCATGTATATGATACATTGCATTAAGCAGACTTATTCCTCTGTAATTCTCACAGATCTTAAGTTCTCCTTTCTAAAATATCGAAATAATTTCTGCCATTTTCCAGGTTTGTGGAATATTTTTGCTCTTCCGACATTGATTTATTAAATATAATAGTCTTAGGTCTAAAATAATTCCCACATATTTAAGTAGTTCCATGTTAAGGCCACCGGGTATTGTTGCTTTTCTGTTCTTAGTTTCTTTCAAAACTATTTGTAACTCTTCAGTTGTTACGGAGTCTATTCCTGTTTCATTACTTTCATTTTCTTCAGTTTTCAATTCATTTCTTTCCTCATACCATTGTGTTTTATAATAGTGAATTCAAGTTTCTTTATTTATTGCATTTATTTGTAATGTTGATAATTTACAGCAGAAATTATGAACTGTTGAAATTTTCGCTGGTACCTTATTCGCCCTTGGAATATCTCGTGTTGATGTCTCAATAGAAAAGCAAGTTTAGTTATACACCACTTTTTGAAGTTTACTATTCCACTTCCATCTACCAAGTGCACAGTGAAATTTCTGTTTGCATTTACCGAACTGTATACACTCTTTCTGCTCTATTGAGAGCCCTTTTTACTTTCTCTACTGGTAAGTAGGGGAAGTATTGTATTCCACCCAAAAATTCGATGTCGAGATTTCACTAGAAATATGTTTTGAGGCCCCCTGAATCCAAAAAAAAGCATTTTTAGAAAAAGGTCCGTGTGTGTGTCTGTGTGTCAGTCTGTATGTCAGTCTGTGTGTCAGTCTGTGAACAGCATAACTCAAAAACGAAAAGTCGGTTAAAAACCAAAGTTGGTATTTAAGTTTAATGTCTTTCAAGGACGAAGACACGAAGATTTTGAAGAAAATAGTCCCACCCTAAACAACCCTTTACATGGAACATTTTTTGAAAATTTTGATTTTCTTGAATATGGCTCTAACGATTTTGATTAAAATGTCATATGTTTGAGATATTTTGATGACAAATGAAATGTATGTCTTGAATTTTCTGGCTATAGCCCCTGTAGTCGTATTTACTCTAGACGACTTTTGCATAACTGGTAAACTGTTAGAGATAGACCAAATCATACGACACAAACAATGTAGATCTTGCTAAAATACACAATTTATGTCCAAATAAATTTTCTTGTAAGGTGTACCATTTCGGTTCCTTATTATGTGTGTGAGTTTCGGAAAACTTAGAACTCTCGTGAAATGGATTATCGTTTTTCCTTTTTTTATAAGTTAATCGTCTAAAGAGAACGGAATCTCAAAGTTTAAAAAGATTTGACTATCGCACAAAGCCTACTGTATTCTAATATACCCCTTGCACCTACAAGGAAATAAGCAATAAGATAATTTGTACGAATGTTTATCTTAACTAACATGGAGATATAAGAATAAGAGTTTGTTAGAATGGTTAGTACAAGAGTAGAGAAAGTCATGTGAGTGCAGCACATCAGATTTTTATCACCCCAAATACCCTGTCACAGGGCAGGAATGAATGGCCGCGGGTAGGGTAAAAGTGCTCAATTTTTTTCAAACTGGCCCAATTCAACATGAGCTAATTTCAAACGGATTGTTGTATTGTTGTTATTCTGTCCCGAGCAGATCTGGGACAATATATTCGTTGATGTAGCTTAATAGAAAATTACAAACCTCGTTCGACCCTTTCTTCGCGCTTCCTCCATGATAGATAAAAAAACAGCTGATTTTGTTTTTAGGTAATGTATAGAAAATACTGAAACTGACAAATAAAACAGCTCTTTCACAGGTACAAAAGGAGTCTCTACATTCTGCATATGGTCAAAACTTAAAGCAGTAGTCTCAGGATAAGTTTCAGATGTCCTTTTCCCCTTTTCTAAAGCATCACAAAACTTCACAGACCTTCGTACATGAATGATTTTTCTGCAATTGCTGCTCGTTTCGCAGAGTCATTGAGGGTTTTGATTTAATCTTTAACATCATCTCTTTGCAGATGCAGCAAGTGTTCGCTTTAGTTCGTCCGAAAGAAAGCGAGAAGTTTTCACCAAGAACCTTAAAGTCAAGCCAAATTAGGTCTTTTAGACATCCTGATATCTGCACTGATTTGTCGAGCTGTTTTTTCTTACCTCTCGATTTAAGCTTTTCGTACCGGTTATTTGAATACGATATTCAAATTCCGAAGTCTGTTCGATAATTTTTCTTTCCAATTCTAATTTTCACCTTAAGGGTACATATGACTGAATTTTCCAACTTCTATATTTTTTAATCAATGTTGATGAAATTTTGTGTGCGTATTTATATGGTAACCATATTATGCTGTGCAAAGTTTCAACTCTGTAAATTGCTTGGTTCAAGAAATATTGCAAATTATTTAAATAAATTAAAAGTCGCACTTAAAAAGTCCCTTGCGACAAAGTTTTCATCCAATCATTCTAAAATTTTGTAGAGATGCACTTTAAACAAGGATAAATTAGAATTGTATTGGGTTTCTATATCTGGTTATTTGTTTGGCTTACAGAAAAATGTAAATATTTATATTTCATAATTTTTAAAAAATATGGAGTAACAGCCTGTTCTGAAGGATAAAAAACACACAAAAATCCATCTGATATCAAAACCCAATACAATTTGTACTTATAATACATATTAATACATACTGTGCAAGTTTCAAGCCATTCTGATAAGAAATGCTCCGCAAGGAGCATTTTGTATAGAGCAAAATGCTGAAAAATTGCAAGCTGAGAAAAAGGCAAAAGAAAATAAACTGACCTCAGAATTGCCCTGGACCATATGTCTCCCCCTCAGACCTCTTGTTTCTTTCTTCAGATGATATTTTCAATTACATTACAAATGGCAGTAGCCAATCATTAGCAAGTTCCTGTTCACTTACTTCAAGCAGCATAATCAAAATAGGAGTGAAATGACACAGTAACAGTGCACAATAACATTACATACCAAAAGTGGGCGTATATGGACATTTAAATACCATGCACATGCAGTTAAAGGATGGCTTCTGTTAGCTTTAAAAATGGTGGAACTGAGAAAATAATGGATGCATATGATAGAGGAAACATTGTAATATTTTCAACGCTAAAATAAAAATATTCAATTTTTTACCAAAAATCGTCAAAACTCAGTCATATGTACCCTTAAAGGTTTTTACTCTTGGGCATTTAAAATCTTCACTTGTCGCCTCTATGGTGCATCTCACATACACACAAATACACAAACAAAGTTCACTTCCTCTAGCAAACATCGGGATGGCACACCCCGAGGAAGCCAGGGATTCGACTCCCATTGCATTCACACCCACCCCTCTCCCCCCAGGCCTGTAAGCGAATACTGGAGTGGATTGTATGCTGTCCCTGTCCCTTATTTCGTCTCATGTTATTTCCTTTCAACTTTCAGTGAACCGTGACCGGCTGGTGGACAGTCATACCTAGGAGATTCACCCTTCCAGGTTTCGGCAAGAAATTCTTGCTCTCTCGCTCCTTCCCTTGTGCTGCACATTTAGTTATGGACATACCCCAGTCTTGAGTGCAGTGCTGAAAATCGAACTCGTACAAGACCAAGCATAAATTAACTAGAGACAGGAGAAATAGATTTAAAATTTAGCAAAATGTAAAAAAATTGTAATGATTGTGAAATTTCCGCCTTAAAGTTAAACATTTGATACTGCAATTGTCTGCAGCATATTCAACGTATTAGTTTAAAAATATAGTTTTCTGTAGACATCAAAATATTGGCTATATTTTAATCATTTTGAAACACTTAAATTATAGAAAAAGATAAACATCTCTTTGGTTGCTTTGTGTTTACTTAACACTAGTTACATTACACCTCTAAAAGCATTATTTTCAAGAATAAAGGGTGTTAAATGTCGTAGGGAAATGCTCCGTACTCGACTTGTTGGAAAGAGTAGTTGGTGTTTTCTGTGTCCCACAGAAAACTGCCAAATTAAAATTCTACAAAACCCAGTTAATTTTTAATCTTTGAAAAAGTGAAAAATCGTAAACGTTACTACATGAAAAATGAAAATGAAGTGTTTCAGAAAATATTTATATCTTAAGTTAATATTGTGAAATATAAAAGTTTTTGTTACCTGTACTGAATCCTACATATCGTAAACGTATTGTTGCCATAATGACACGATGCTTTACAATTTAAAATTTCATACTTTGTCTGTTTATGAAATTTGTATGCAATAAATCTGTATAATATTACATAAAATGCCTATGTTATTTTCATGTTAATAGTGCTGTGTATTAAACAATCAGCAGTTTTAACATCACTGCATTTTGATATTTCTGCACGCTTGTATATTAAAGACACCTTTTCATAGTCACCCACGTGTTTGAATGTGACGAATAACATTTTGCAGTGCTTCGGATATCGATAGTTAAATGTTCTGTATCGTATTGTATACCTGCAAGGTGCTAGAGTGCGGCGACACCACAGGAAACCATCCAACGACCCCATACAGACAACACTACCAGAGGTTGAATACCGAAAGCCCAAACCGACTCACCCCAACCTCACAAGGCTGCAGAGTTACAGCGCAGTAGTGTGCACCAGTACGTCGGCAGCTTTCGGATGCCCTCCTCCTTGGCGCACCAAGATGTCGTTGGCCTTCTCTCATGAAAGCGACGCGCATCGTCATAGCCATTGGAGTGTTGCTTGAGACGTCAGTTTGGTTCAGCACGTCTTTCACAGCCAGAGTGCCTTAACTTTAAAAGAGACAGATAAACCTTTCAGTCTCGATAGCCATAATAATGGACAGGCTTTTCTGCCTATTTGTATTACTTTTAACGGTTTATTATTATTATTATTATTATTATTATTATTATTATTATTATTATTATTATTATTATTATTATTATTATTATTATTATTATTATTATTATTATTATTATTATTATTATTATTATTATTATATTTTTATTATTATTATTGCTACTATTATTATTGCTATTATTATTATTATTATTATTATTATTATTATTATTATTATTATTATTAATACTATTAATACTATTATTACTATTATTACTATTATTACTATTATTACTATTATTACTATTATTACTATTATTACTATTATTGCTATTGTTATTGTTATTATTATTACTATTATTACTATTATTATTACTATTATTATTACTATTATTGTTATTGTTATTGCTATTGCTATTGTTATTGCTATTATTGCTATTGTTATTGCTATTGTTATTGCTATTATTGCTATTATTGCTATTATTGCTATTATTATTATTATTATTATTATTATTATTATTATTATTATTATTATTATTATTATTATTACTATTACTATTACTACTATTACTATTACTACTATTACTATTACTACTATTACTATTACTACTATTACTATTATTACTATTACTATTATTACTATTACTATTATTACTATTATTATTGTTACTATTATTATTGTTATTATTATTATTGTTATTATTATTATTATTATTATTATTATTATTATTATTATTATTATTATTATTATTATTATTATTATTATTATTATTATTATTATTATTATTATTATTATTATTATTATTATTATTATTATTATTATTATTATTATTATTATTATTATTATTATTATTATTATTATTATTATTATTATTATTATTATTATTATTATTATTATTATTATGTTTAAATGTTTTGTAAGTTGAATTACGGTATTTATTCACCCCGTTCATTACTTGAAGGTATTAAATACGCAATGTAGTAAGGAACTATTTCCAATCGCGCTTCACCATTTCGCGCTAAAAGTTGTGCTGCGGCGTAATGTTGACATCCGTACGCACTTTAAGGCCAGATAGGGCATAGTATGTGTGTTATCCTAATAGTAACGAATACTCCTACTGCCTATCGTGTCGCAAGTTTTGGTAGTCATACTTCGTTATGTGGAGCCGCCGCTTTGCTAAGGACCACTAATGGAGGGAGCCATAAGTAATGGGTAACGGGACCGTGGCACAATCCACGACATAGAGCGCACTTCCTCACAGGTAGAAGGGACATCGCAGACAGTTAACTTGTAACTCTCGTGTACTAAGAGCACACCAGGATCACACCCTGTACCTCGCCGCATATGCCATAGCTGGAAGCACCGGTTACTTAGGTAGGGTACATTAGTGATCACTAATCTACCCTAGCTTTACGCGAAACTGCATCAACTCTCTTCCATCTACCTGGGTCCTCAGCAGTGGCCCTGTCTACCAAGTACATTAGTACAGGGGTTCTGATGCGGCTGAAGCGACGCAGTTGCACTATAATCTTTGCAAAAGTTAAAGGCATATGGAGGCGGGGCGTACCTCGGACTCCAGCGAATCCTACGCTTGCCCCTCCTACCAGCGCTGCCAAATGTGGTGCATGCATCTCACACAACCTTATGTACAGACCGTCTGCCGGTACACGCACTACGCTTGGCAACAGCGCTCTGCTTGAGCATTGGCCAGCGTTCACATGCCTTTAACTTTTGTGAGCGGTATGGTGCGAGAACTGGCGCATATCTATTAATCCGGAGAAAAGCTCTGCGATTCTCCTGGCCAACACGCTGGCAAACCGGCTCCCGCAGGACCTCGTGCTTCGGCGCCGTCGGATCCCCTGGGTCACTACGGCGAAGTATCTCGGGGTCATGTTGGACCGGCGGCTAACGTATAGGCATCACGTCAGGGGCAAAGTACTACAAGGTCACGCAGCCCTCCGGCAGTTGTATCCCATCCTCAGCTCCAAAACCATGCCCATTCTCCTGAAACTCCAGCTGTATCGTGCGATCATCCCGCCTCTGGTCCTGTACGGATGCGAGATCTGGGGAGTGGTGGCAAAGTCCACCTTCATCAGACTCCAGACGTTGCAGGATCGGGCATTAAGGATGATCTACGACACTGGTTGGAGATTTCCTGCCCACATCCTTCACGAACATTCCGGCATCCCGTACATTGTCGACGTGATTAAAACCCGCGCTCCAACAATGTACAATAAATTCCAGAACCACCCTAACCCACTGGTGAACTCTCTGGGACAATATGACCAGAGAGAGCCGCGCCGACTACCATCTAAAAAATTGCCGAAGGACATCTTAAGTCCAACGGTCTAATTTTGGAAGATGGGAAAGGCAAAATTAATATCTGTACTTGAAACAGAGTAGAACACCTAACTCAGATCACCTCTCAGTGAGTGACTGACGGCCAGAACCCTGGAGGGGATTAGCGCCGGCCAATCACCATGTACGGGCACTGCCCGCTCATGGACCAATCCCTACCAACCACCCTTCTTGCCCCTATAAATAGCCCTGATTCCACTAAACATTCCCAGAAGTATTAAATCCCTGTAGACCAAAAGATCATACTATCGCGCAGGTTAAGCCGTATAACGGCTAGATACTGCGGTAAAGACACTCAGGTGGGGGAATAGCTTCCCCATTCGACTCGAACTGCCTCTGGTGCCTCTCCGCGCTATCTGCAGCTCCTGCTTTAGGTCCTCAGCGCCATCGTACAGGACGTTGTTCACCGCACGATAGGTTCTCAGGCGTCGACTGCAATAGCCCCTGGCGCTCCCGAAGAAATGTCATCAAGTGTCCATAGTCCACGCTGTTTACTGTTCCCATTAGGAAGTCGCCGAACACTGAGGCTCTGGGTATAAGGCACCCCTCGTTAGGGCTGCTGCCGTCGAAGTCAGTCAGCAGCTAGAAGACAGCCCACAGATTATACTTCTCGCACACTTCATCTTGAGCTTTCGGATGGCGTTTTCGAACACTGCAGCAGGACTTCTCATGGATTTTTCGCAGTCATACCTTAAACTATAGAAGGCTCTGAGTTGTTCGCGCAATTGGTTTTTTCCAGGTGAGCCAACGGCTAAAGTAAAAGCTTAAATATATGTTTTTTCTTTTAGGAGTTTGTGGTGTCGACGCTGGATCTGCTTCACGCATTTGGTACCTAAATTACTGTTAATTGGTTAAAGACACAGATAAACCAGTATGGTATCGCAAGAGAACGGCAACAACTCTGAAAGCTGGTGACACTGCAGTGTGGACATCGCTGCTCAGTTGTTACTTTGGCAAAGCACAGACCTTCCTGACACGGACCATTCGTAGCACTAGTTTCCAGAGCTTAAGATAAAGTGTATGAGTAATATTAATAGTTGCTAAACAATATATTTTATACCAGTAAAGATAAAACGGTTCTCTTTTATATTTGGCAAGGTTGACAACATAAATCAGTTCTTTTCTCACTAAAGTGATTTTGATTAGTGTTGGTAGGTCAAGCACCTGAAATAATTTCTTTTTTACTTTCTCTACTGGTAAGTAGGGGAAGTACTGTATTCCACCCAAAAATTACATGTCGAGATTTCACCGGAAATATATGTTTTGAAACCCCCTGAATCCAAAAAAAGCATTTTTAGAAAAAGGTCTGTGTGTGTGTGTGTGTGTGTGTGTGTGTGTGTGTGTGTGTGTGTGTGTGTGTGTGTGTGTGTGTGTATCTGTGGACAGCATAACTCAAAAACGAAAAGTCGGTTAAAAACCAAAGTTGGTATTTAAGTTTAATGTCATACAAGAATGCGACAGGAAGATTTTGAAGAAAATAACCTCACCCTAAACTACCCTTTACATGGAAAAATTTTCGAAAATTTTGATTTTCTTGAAAATGGCTCTAACGATTTTGATTAAAATGTCACATGTTTGAGGTATTTTTATGACAAATGAGATGTATATCTTGAATTTTCTCTCTTTAGCCCCTGTAGTCGTATTTACTCTGGACGAATTTTGCATAACTGTTAAACCGTTAGAGATAGACCAAATCATACTATACAAAAAATGTAGATCTTGCTAAAATACACGATTTATGTCTCAATAAATTTTCTTGTAGGGTGAACCATTTCGGAGATATTCCTTGTTATGTGTGTGAGTTTCGGAAAACTTAGAACTTTAGTGAAATGGATCATCGTTAATTATTTTTTTGTATGTTAAGTGTGCAAAGAGAACGGAATCTCAAAGCTTTGAAACATTTGACTATCGCACAAAGCCTACTGTATTCTAACATTCCCCTTGCACCTACAAGGAAATAAGCAATAAGATAATTTGTACAAATATTTATCTCAACTAACACGAAGAAGATATAGGAATAAGAGTTTGTAAGAATAGTTAGTGCAAGAGTAGAGAAAGTCATGTGAGTGCAACACATAAGTTTTTTTTTGTAATTTTTTTTTTTCATTTGCACCCGACATTTTACTACAAGGTCAAACCGGAGGCTTTTTGCCTTTGGATATTTTGCCATATCGGCGATGTTGTTGATCGGTGTAGGAAATTTACCAAAGCTTTGTTTTAATTGTGAACGCCCACAGTACAATATATGTAGGCACTTCAACTTTTTCGTTCTCGTTATTGGGTATTGTGAACCAGCCTTTTCTGGTCCTCTTATTATCATCCAGTTAAAGCATTTAAAATGGCAACGTAATAATTTAAATTTCACTTTCTTTCTCTTTTTCTGGGTGCTCTTTCTAAAACAGTAGTGCTTCAATGTAGAAATCAGATGCTAATTGAAGTTTTAGTCCCAAGGGGTCTTTGAATAAACACCATATTATCAGTAACAACGGTGGCAAACACTGTTCAAAAATGCGTCTTAGGAGTTCAACCACTTTAACTTTAGTTTGGCAAAGGCTACACTAGCAAGCATTAGAACAAATACGGCCTTGTAAATGCAAAGATTTTAGAACGCAATCTTCTGTTAATATGCAGTCGGCAATGTTGGTTATTCAGATGTTTATAACAATTAATTTTTCTTATTATTGGCATTTTCAACACCATTTTTCGGCAGAGGTAAGTGGAAAAAGGATGTCATATATGTGCTTCAAAATTTAATTTATGGATAAATGTCTGCTTTAGTATGTTTCTCTATGTTCAGCAGCTATTTTCTGTTGTACAGTAATGCTTACTTTAATTTCACAGCCCCGATCCCAAGAGCGGACAATGGTCGGGACATAAATTTCCTGTTCATATTTTCAAGCAGAAGGTAGCGAGGGAGTTTATTACATCTGGTCAAGATGCCAAAGGTATGCTTATTTTACTAGTTAAGAATTAACGATGTACAGGATTATAATAGCAATTTACCTGCATCATTCCAAGTGAACCAAATGAGTACGAATACGAGGCATTAATTTTGTGTGAGCGACATTAAAGCAAATGTTTTTTGCACTAAGTTTTTTCTAGAACACAAAACACGTAAAGACGAAGCTCTTATATTAGGTATATACACTAGACTTAAACATGGAAATATACACTTTCGGTCTTGTTAACCATTTTTTAGTTGTTCAGAAACACAGCAGATATATTGGTATTAGAATACATATGCATCTATCGTTTACCACAAGACCAACTAGAAAGTTGCAATGAACCTTCATAGTCCCCGTGTGATATGAATAATTTCCTCTATCCGGTCAGCTTGTGTATGAGTTAAATCGCACACCCGTAAAACACGACTTTTTCATAGGAGGTTGAATTTTTTTTATGAATAATAGGTATCAAATAAACACGAAATCACGAAATTTCCGATACCACAGTTCCTGAACAAATATTTTCGTATTCTTATTTATTATTATTCCTCTTCTTATTTATTACTATTAATTATTATTATTATTATTATTATTATTATTATTATTATTATTATTATTATTATTATTATTATTATTATTATTATTATTATTATTATTATTATTATTATTATTATTATTATTATTATTATTATTATTATTATTATTATTATTATTATTATTATTATTATTATTATTATATTATTATTATATTATTATATTATTATATTATTGTTATTGTTATTGTTATTGTTATTTTTATTTATTATTTTTTATTTATTATTTTTTATTGTTATTGTTATTGTTATTTATTATTTATTATTGTTATTGTTATTATTATTTTTATTATTTTTACTATTATTTTTACTATTATTATTATTATTATTATTATTATTATTATTATTATTATTATTATTATTATTATTATTATTATTATTATTATTATTATTATTATTATTATTATTATTATTATTATTATTATTATTGTGAATATGATTATGATGATTATTAATTATTATAGCTATTATTATTACTATTATCGTTACTATTATTATTGTTATTATTGCTATTATTGTTGTTGTTATTATTGTTATTATTAGTATTAGTATTATTAGTGTTTATTATTATTATTATTATTATTATTATTATTATTATTATTATTATTATTATTATTATTATTATTATTATTAACATTACTATTAGCAGCACAATAACATTGACAGCATCGCTTCTCTTGCGCATGTTGTGATAATCTTCACTTTTTGTATTGTACTAAAGCTCCAAGCAATCATATGCTTCGATGAACGACAATATCGCTTCCTCAGTGCAATTTTTCATTTTGCAAGGTAGGTATCACAACCGCTCCGCATAAGAACTTACGTCACATCACACAAATTAGAAAACAATAACTCTAAGAAGAAATAGCGTTAAGAAGTTGGTTGGCAACATTCACATAATTCCGCGAATTTCATACTTCCGGCATTGGCAACATATACGTGACCCAATGCGTTCAACGCCCTGTAGCGGAAGACAGCACTCTTCATTCACAACACAACTGCCTGTGAGCCACATGGGATCGTCTATCAACAGGATAACCTGCTATCCGCCAAGGGTTGCCAACATTTAAAAGTAAAATTATCGTACCAGCCACTCAAAATTATAGATTTGGATTCAAAATTATCGTACATCATAAAGCAAATGCAACAACAATAAAAATATCAGTATAATACTTATGAAAACATAAGAGTAATGATGTTTACTATATCCACTTACAAGATTGATGACCTCAACAAATATTACAACTTTAGCACTTATGTTTCTCGCACTATTCATCTGAAAGTTCAGCTTCCTCAACTGTTGCAGCATTGCACCAATTTGTTGTTGAGATAAACCTTAACATCTTCTCGGTGATTTGCAGATTTTAAGATCTACCACGTTCTTTCATAAGTTGAGACGACGAAATGAGTTCATTTACCGTATTTAGTACCAATCTGTTTCTAACTTTGGTTTTTATTAAACCCAGTTTAGAAAAAAATCTTTTTCACAAGAAGTGCTTCTGTAGGGCAAGGAAACCTCTGATAATGGAAAGGCCGCTAGTTCTTTGAAATCAGTATTTCCACCAAGGTGACGTATGTTTAACAGCACTCCAGAAACTGTCAGGTTCAGGCATGTTCTTTATTTCACACGGAATAGCACGTATTCCGAGTTTTCTACATTGATCGTCAATTTTCTGAACAGTGTCTTCTTCATTGAGATTATCAGACCTGGGCACACTGGCAATAAGAGGATAAAGGGCAGCAGGCCTAGTAGCTATGGGGTGGAAAATTAAATTATTTTGTTGTTTAACGACGCTGTCAATTGCCAGGATCACATCAGCGTCGCCGGTGTGCCGGAATTTCATCCCGCAGGAGTTCTTTTGCATGCCAGTAAATCTAGTGACATGGAGCTGTCGGTTTTAAGCACACTTAAAAACCATCGGTCTGGGCCGGATTTGAACCCGCGACCTTGAGATCAGTAGGCCAGCGTCTAACCAACTGAGCCACCCAGACCGACCACATCACATGATGCTACCTTCTTTCTGTGTACATCCGCGTATGCGTTCATCAAATAGTTCCCGTACTGTTAGGGAAGCGATCTTTAGCTATTCTCCGTTTGCTTTCAATATTGAACACATATAATTCTTTTATTTATACATATATATTAAATTTAAATATGGAAATATTTATGACGTCTTTAAACAAACTTAATTTTTTGTAACAATGAACAATAGCAACACGTTTTCGTTACTCAACTAACTCGTATCAACATCAAAAATAAATTACATTTTCAATAAATATTTACATAAACGATTTTCTTTTGGGGTCTTATAATATTCTGTCTCAAGTGTTTATACCATCTCTAATGTTGTGCTTACTATTTTTCTACAGGGTATGGATAATGAGGTTCCTCGCAATTTCATTCACACATTACTTCCACAACCAGACCCAGGCAAATGACACCCCGCCTAGAAAGAGGGGTTGGGCAGGAGGGAGGCACCTTCTCGTATCCTGCTGTACGTCCTTTTAAGTGTCAACCTTGATCTGGACCTGAGTGGTGTAATATAGAATCTAAAAGCGACTAACTGGAATTGCCATTCTGCTGAACATCCAGACGCAGCACAAGGCTTGGGGAACGCTAAAAATATCAGGAGTCACCATCGCCATATCCTACTGCACCTTCTCTTGAGAGTCAATCATGCTCTGGGCCTGAGAGGCATAATATAGAGCCTGATGCCCCAAACGACTAACTGGGGTTACTACTTCTGCTGAGCGTACAGACAGAGCACCAGCGTTGGGGAACTCACACATCATAAGGAGGCACGCTCTCCGTATCCTACTGCACGTTGTCTTAGGTGTCCACCATGTACCGAGCCTGAGAGGCGTAATATACAATCTAGATGCCCTAAAAGAACAGCTGGAATTTCTACTTCTTCTGGGTGTGCAGACACAGCACCAGGTTTTGGGGAGCGCCCACAGTATCAGAAGTCACCTTCTCCGTATCCATTTGCACCTTATCTTAAAAGTCCACCATGCTCTGCGACTGAGAGGCGTAATATTAGAACCTAGATCCCCAAAACGAACAGCTAGAATTATTGTTTCTGTTGAATATCCAGCGCATCCGATGAGTCAACTTTGTCTGGAAATAGATCAAGGCGTCTCCATCGACACACATCAATGGCTAAACCTATAGCAGCATCATAGGAGAAGCCAGCTGCGCGTTTATAACCTGGCTGAGGTAGGTTAACAGATAGTTCACTTGATAGTGAAGATAGTTGTACTAATAGTGGTAGTGGACTTACAGGTAGCTATCGTAGTAGATATAGTAGAGATAGCTGTTTTAATAGCGGTAGCAATACTTCCTATAATTATGCTAATAATTATAGTACAGCTAGTTCTTGTAGAAGCAGCAGTAGCAGTAGTAGCAGCAGCAGCTAGAGTTTTTTTTTTCAGCGGAAAAGTCTCACGAAAGACGCCTCTGGTGAATTGGATTCTTACCAACTAAAAATCCCCTGCAGGAATCATAGGTTCTTCTAATAACTACACAGGTGGCATTCCAGTAGTAGTAGTGATGGTTGTGGTACCGATGATGGTACTTGTGCAGGTAGTGATGGTGGTAGTAGTGGCGGCAGCAGTAGCAGTAGGAGTAAGTAGTTTTTGCATTAATATAATACCCAGGAACTTGGATGAACACGATTCTCCTTCTTGCTGCGGAAAATGTATCGATAATAACAATGAGACCTTTCAATTCCTTCTTAACCCTAGTATCCATTATTCAGAATTTTTTGTAGAATGTACAAGCAGGGTTTTTCAGACCCTGCCATCTTTTTACTGTATTTTCGTACTTTATTTTGGATGGCAAACTTTGCTGTGGACTATAGTAATTGTCGTGCTCCATCTTTTGGGACTAGGACCCTTTGAGTCTAGCCGCTGCACCTCTGCCAACCATAGGCGTCATGCAGGAGGGTCCAGTGGTTGAGAGTGGGACGCAGACAGTGCCGCGAGACCTCTTCGCCAGTGTATTCGGTTTTTCGTAGCCAGAGTTGATCATACAGAGGAACCAGGATGGCTAATCAGCCCGAAACTTGGTGTGAGAGTGAGGAAGTTGATATGAGATCATGGCGAAAGGTGATAGGAATGGTTGTGGTGGACTCCGGAGATCCCAATGAAAACCCTCCCCTGCGCCAGTGTGTTCACCACACTTCCCACGTGCGGACGCCTGGGATCACACCCCGGTGACTTTGTTGAGTAATTACAAGAGTTCATTATGTGTTACTCATAAATTTTCAAAATGCAGTAGGCACCATGTACTTTTGTAGTAGTTGTTACAATATCTACCATTGGTCCAATTAGGTTCCTTATTATATTGTGAGCTGGAACCCCAGCAGTTGAAGGAGAAATTCTACTCCATATTGTTCCATTACAGGAAATGTAATTACTAGTTAAATTCACTAGAATTTTCATTTAGATTGTCTTTCAGCATCACTGCTATTTGATGTGCAGCTGTCTGATTCACCATTTTCACTCAAATGTTGCTGTGTTACTCTTGACCCCATCTGAATCCTCAGTACTATAACCTCCATCATCGGCAGCAGCATCTTCTAGTCGTGCAGTTACTGTACTTAAAGCCCGCACACTTCGGTTATTTAATTTAGATCTTGTGGACGAAGCCATTTGGTTAGCGTTGTGACGTTGTACTGGGGTGCACGAAAACATAACTCTTGTTGGGCTCGTGCAACCCACTGAGACGTCTTAACCTTTAGGATAATGTGGACCCTTAAAGAAATAACAATGCCAATAGGCAAGTAATACTTACCTTTATTATAACAACTTTAAAAATACAAACGTAACACCTTGGATTACAGAGAATTTAAATACTTGTCGCCACTTTAAAGTGGTTAGAAAAAATATCACCTTTGGTAATACATTTTGATATTGTTTAATATTTTAACATTTCAAAAATTCCTGCCATGCTGATAAAATTTTTACTCACGTCCAAACCTTTTAAGTATATAAATGCAACCCGAAGAGCTGAAAGATAATTTTGAAGAAATCTACTCGCGTATGATAACATGATGCCTCCCTAGTACCATATAGTCACCATTTCTGCCCAGCTCCACAGAAACTTGCTCTGTCGTTGAAATCCCAAGTACGACTGCTTCTCTTGCCTTCCCGGACCTGGCTGGTAGGGAAAAGACCATGTAGAGCGTTGCGCATGCGCCGCTGTTTCGACCATTAGCCGCATGAGGTCGTGCAATTCGCCGGGTAAGTATGCAGGCTCCCTCTACTGCTTTGCTGTAGAAGTACCATGACCCTCATTAAATTTTGGTTTGGTGAGCTTGTGTTGATGGTTGTTTCTGCTTTTGACTCATAGGTGAAATAACGGCTCAGCGTGTGTCACAAGCAACTGACTGTATTTGGACGTCTGAACTAATGAAACATTCTCAAACGTATTAACTATATACTAATTTCTTTTCAAAATAACTTGTGACTAATCTAATCCCAAGAATTTGGTGTTCACTGACTGCATTGTTTGCTAACTGTTGCTATTACACTTAAAGTGAAGCCTGGACGCCCTGCTTATGCATTCTTGGAGTGTTTATGAAAAACATGGTATAATATGAAATAGTCATTTATGATACAAGGGTTAAAAGGCAGATTTGTGAGTAGGTATGATTCTGAAACGAGGCCGAAGGCCGAGGAGTTGAGGAAACGTACGAACAAAATAAAATCCTTTTTAACCTGTGCATCATACACTTATTTTTAGGCGGTCCTGAATATTTATAGATATATTATAGGTTATATATAAATATTGAAAATTTAAATTTAAAATTGTTTTACCTTTCTCATGGTCATGATAGTCTTCGGGTTGCGATGTTCATTTGCCTTTTCTTAAATTAACGTCTGCCAACGTAGTGTCATCTGACGGTGAATGAATGAAGCGGGTGAAATGATGCTCAAATGAGCCCGAGGTCCATAGAGCTTTAAGTTACCCGACATACGTCATAAGGGAAAACCTCGGAATAAAACCTTATCCGGATAACTTACCCTGAGCGAGATTCGAACTCGCGACCTCTTGAACGTGCGGCAGACAGGCTAACCATTGCGCTATCGAGGCTGGCTCTATCAATCTGTGAACAACTTAAATTGCTCCAGACGACCTTAAAATATTGGGAGGCAAGGACGAGAAGGGCTTTGTTGTTAAACCCTGTGCATGACCTACCTACACACACACACACAGACACACACACACACACACACACACACACACACACACACACACACACACACACACACAGGCACACAAACTTCCCTTCGTCCACCAATTATTTGGGATGGTACACCTGATGAAGTCAGGGATTCGACTCCCACTGCATTCACACCCCCCTCCCACCCTCTCCCTCAGGCCTGTAAATGATTACTGGAGTGGATTGTATGTTGCTCCTGTCCCTCTCTAATGTTATTGTTGTTGTTTTCTAGTGCCTTGCATCTGGCAATGAAGCCATTAGCATTCGTGCTTACCAATACTTTTGAACTGTAGTTTCTTCTGATCTTAATGCTTCACAGGTCTTCAAGTGGTCTTCGTTCATTTCTGCTGGATCGTTACACAGGACACATATTGGTGAGGCTGAGATACCTATTCTGTAGAGATGACTTGCTAAGCAGTCGTGATTTGTCAATAGTCGGAAGGCTGCAACCGCTGTTTTCCTTGGTCTCTGGGGGATTATATCTGGGTTGGAAAGTAGTGTAATCCATTTTTTGTCTTTGGCATTTGTTTCTACTTCTAATGTTATTTCCTTTCATCTTTCAGGAAACCAGTGACCGGCTGGTGGATAACCACAACTTCGAGATTCACCCTTCCATGTTTCGGCGAAAAATCCTTGAGGAGGAGGTTTCGCAGCATGGTAACATTATGATCCCGTTGCACTGTACTGACCTCCATCAGATCTCACGGTGCTCTCTCGCCTTTCCCCGTTTACTGCACATTTACTTGAGGAAATAGTCCAATCTTGACTGCACTGCTGAATATCTAACTCGTACGTCAAATGTAAATTAATTACACAGACTGGGGAAATATCCTTAAAAAGTAGTAAAATGTAAAAGGAATTGACAAGATTATGAAATATCCGCTTTTTATAGTTTTCTATGCAGGGTATACGTTAATCATTGTACCACTAAAAGCATCGGTTCGCGAAAATAACACTTTTCCAAAATAATGGGCGTTTAATTTCGTACGTGACGTCACAGGAAAATGCTCTGCACTCGAATAGTTGGAAAGAGTGCTTTGCGTTTTGTGTGTTCCACGAAAACTGCCCAAACTGAATTCCTGGAAAACCCAACTTATTGTTAATCTTGCAGAAAGTGAGAAACGTTTTTCACAAAATATTGATATACTAAATATTATGAAATATAAAGGTTCCTTTGTCACATGCATTGCATTTTACACTTTGTGAGTATATTGTTGCCATAATAATAGCAAGATTTTTTACGAAAGAACATTTTATATTTTGTCTATCACGGTTATGAAATTTGCAATAAATTTAATTAATTGGTATTACATAAAATATCTATTGTATTTTCATGTTAATAGCACTGTTTATTAAACAATTTTATTCATTCTGTCAATAGGTTTAACATGCATGACTGTGTTTTGCTATTTCGCATATTAAAGCACACCCTCTCATAGTCACCCACGTGTTTGAATTTAACCAATAACCTTTGGCGATGTACGGATATCGACAATTCAATGTCCTATATCGTATGATAGACTTGCAAGGATGGTACTTCATGGGATAAAACAGGTAATACAATCGATATGTAGTGATTAACACACTACGTTATCCAATTGTGACTTTAATCAATGCATTTTTGTAAATAAACTAGCGGATCCAACAGACATTGTTTTGTTCAAATATTGTGTATCCAAAAATTATAAAATATTGTCAATAATATATACTCATAACTCGACGTATACTCAACAGCGTGTAAGGATATTGGTAGATCTTGTTACAATACACAATTTCTGCACTTTTTCTTCTTTGGTGTGAACCATTTCGGAGATAGTCCTTGTTATTTGTATGAGGTTTCCAATATGTGTACTGTTCTCAAATTGGAGGTAGTAACTTGCTTTGTATAATAATAATAATAATAATAATAATAATAATAATAATAATAATAATAATAATAATAATAATAATAATAATAATCACCTAAGGCACAACCGCCCTTTCCGAGCCACGGACTACCGCCCAGCCGCTGCGTCTCCCGCTTCTGTCCACCGCGGGCCTCGTGAGAGGGGTGCAGTACTGGAATTGGTACGTGGTTAGCGCCACGCCCCCTCCCGGCCGGTTATGTGGTCTACCGAACCAGGGCCGCTACTTTTACAATCAAGTGGCTCCACAATTGGGCCCTCAGCGACCTAACGAGGCTGAGTGCACCCCAGACCACGTCTGCCAGCGGGAGAAAATCCCCATGCCAATGCCGAGAATCGAGCCCGGGTCTCCTGCTTAGTGTTTTTCAGCGTAGCATCCCCTGAATTTTAATACGAATAGAAAGCCTACAAGATTTTAAGCACCAGATATTTAGATAACAAGAAAGCTGGTCCCGTTACCCAGTCGGTAGAACATTTGTCCGCTGTGGAACGGGTCCCAGGTTCGACTCCCGGCTGGGGGTGTGAATTTTTCCGTAGCCAGGATTATTTCTAATCCTCCCCCGAATCTGAAAGTTTGAAGGAGAATGTGAAAATAACGTATAAAAGCTTTAAAGATCTAAAATCCAATGTTAAAGAATTAAAACCATTGCCGATAGGAAATAAGTTTCCACAGGAGAGGCCATCGATATGACCTTCGGAGTTAAAGGCAGAATATAAATGGAAGAATTAAAAAAAGAAGACGACAATAAAGAAAGAAGGAAAAAAAAATCTGATGTGTTGCACTCACATGACTTTCTCTACTTTTCTGCTAACCATTCTTCGAAACTCTTATTCCTATATCTTCTTCGTGTTAGTTAAGCTGACTATTTGTACAAATTATCTTATTGCTTATTTCCTTGTAGGTACAAGGGGAATATTAGAATACAGTAGGCTTTGTGTGATAGTCAAATCTTTTAAAGCTTTGAGATTACATTCTCTTTGCACACTTAACATATAAAAACATGAACAACGGTGACCCATTTCACGAAAGTTCTACGTTTTCCGAAACTCACTCACATAACAAGGAATATCTCCGAAATGGTTCACCCTACAAGAAAATTTATTGCGATAGAAATTGTGTATTTTAGCAAGATCTACATTTTTTGCATAGTATCATTTGGCCTATCTCTAACGGTTTACCAGTTATGCAAAAGTCGTCCAGAGTAAATACGACTACAGGGGCTATAGCCAGAAAATTCAGGATGTACATTTCATTTGCCATAAAAATATCTCAAACATATGACATTTTAATCGAAATCGTTAGAGCCATTTTCTTGAAAATCAAAATTTTCGAAAAATTTTCCATGTAAAGGGTAGTTTAGAGTGGGGCTATTTTCTTCAAAATCTTCGTGTCACATCCCACATCCCTGAAAGACATTAAACTTAAATACCAACTTTGGTTTTTAAGCGATTTTTCGTTTTTGAGTTAGACTGACAGAAGGACTGACACACAGACACACACGGACCTTTTTCTAAAAATGCTTTTTTGGTTTCAGGGCATCTCAAAACATATATTTCCGGTGAAATCTCGACATCGAATTTTTGGGTGGAATACAATACTTCCCCTACTTACCAGTAGAGAACGTAATAAGACAAGATCAGAATCGATAGTTAAATTGTAATTTTGAAGAATAGTTTCTGTTTAGAACAAATAAATACCGTAATTCATATCTTTGGCATTTTTTGGCAACAGAATGAGTTGTTATTGTTCGATTGCAAACTTCCAACATGCGCCCCTCCCTCCCCTGAAAAATGGTCTGCCGACGCCCATGAGTGGTGTCGTTAAAAAGGTAAACAGTGTGCACTGTAATCCAAGCTTGCTAAGATTGCACTCCAAGGTGCCTGACCCGTTTGCTCCTAGAGTTAATGTAGGAATAGGAAAAACAAAACACTACGGTAGATATTTCTAGCCCTTCGCTGGTGCAAGTACTGGGATTATTGGTTTTATTATTTTCTCTGTGAACGGCTTGTGCAGGAAAGGCGTTAAGAAAAGAAATTGCAGAACATTTTGCTATCCCTTGCGTTTCTGCGAACTCATAAAATAGTTGGTGCGTGCAGCTCCATGTAGGAGCAGAGTGAGGGGGGGGGGGGGGGGGGTTAAACCAGTATAAAGTTTTTACGTCGCGCATGCTTACCCACCCTGACGCCGCTTTTACGACCGTCTCCGCGAGGGATGTCCAACAAGAACAGCTCTGGAATATTCCACAAACCACCTGTAAAGGTGGAATCAGACTGAAAAATTCTGATGTGTTGCACTCACATGACTTGCTCTACTCTTGTGCTAACCATTCTTACAAACTCTTATTCCTATATCTTCTTTCTTGTTAGTTGAGATGAACATTTGTACAAATTATGTTATTGCTTATTTCCTTGTAGGTACAAGGGGAATGTTAGAATACAGTAGGCTTTGTGCGATAGTCAAATCTTTTAAAGCTTTCAGATTCCGTTCTCTTTGCACACTTAACATATAAAAATATGAACAACGATGATCCATTTCACGAAAGTTTTAAGTTTTGCGAACCTCACACACATAACAAGGAATATCTCCGAAATGGTTCACCCTACAAGAAAATTTATTGGGTCATAAATTGTGTATTTTAGAAAGATCTACATTTTTTGTACAGTATGATTTGGTCTATCTCTAACGGTTTACCAGTTATGCAAAAGTCGTCCAGAGTAAATACGACTACAGGGGTTATAGCCAGAAAATTCAAGGTATATTTTTCATTTGTAATCAAAATATCTCAAACATATGGCATTTTAATCAAAATCGTTAGAGCCATTTTCAAGAAAATCAAAATGTTCGAAACATTTTCCATGTAAAGGGTAGTTTAGGGTGGGTCTATTTTCTTCAAAATCTTCGTGTCGCAATCTTGAAAGAAATTAAACTTAAATACCAACTTTGGTTTTAAACTGACTTTTTGTTTTTGAGTTATGCTGCCCACACACACACACACACGCGCGCGCGCGCGCGCGCTGACCTCTTTCTAAATTTTTTTTTTTTATTCAGGTGGGTTTTAAAACATATATTTCCGGTGAAATCTCTACATCGAATTTTTGGGTGGAATACAATACTTCCCCTACTTACAGCAGAGAAAGTAGGATGCAATGCATTAGCCGAGATTTGAAGCAAGGTTATTCGGCACACTGAATATCCACAAGGCTTTAAATTCTTTAATTCACTAATATTTTTTCAGATAAACTAAAATGCGTCCCTAAATTCATTTTTACATTTTTTACTACAGCTAGAAGTATTGCATTCCACCCAAAAATTCGATACCGAGATTTCACCGGAAATACAGCTTTTGGCACACCTTGGATCTTTTTAGAAAAATATGTGTAGGTGTATTTCTGTTCTTAAGACCAAGTCCATGGCATTTCAAGGTAAACACCCATAAGAGTTAAAATCGTTTTAGAAGTAAATATTTTAGGGCAGCTTCAATGTTTTAATTTTTACTTTCTCTACTGGTAAGTAGGGGAAGTATTGTATTCCACCCAAAAATTCGATGTCGAGATTTCACCCAAAATATATGTTTTGAGGCCCCCTGAATCCAAAAAAAGCATTTTTAGAGAAAGGTTCGTGTGTGTGTCTGTGTGTCAGTCTGTGGACAGAATAACTCAAAAACGAAAAGTTGGTTAAAAACCAAAGTTGGTGTTTAAGTTTAATGTCGTTCAAGGATGTGACACAAAGAGTTTGAAGAAAATAACCCCACCCTAAACTACCCTTTACATGGAAAATTTTTCAAAAATTTTGATTTTCTTGAAAATAGCCCTAACGATTTTGATTAAAATGTCATATGTTTGAGATATTTTGACGAAAAATGAAATGTATATCTTGAATTTTCTGGTTATAGCCCCTTTAGTCGTATTTACTCTGGACGACTTTTGCATAACTGGTAAACCGTTAGAGATAGACCAAATCATATTGTAATAAAATGTAGATCTTGCTAAAATACACAATTTATGCGTGAATAAATTTTTTGTAGGGTGAACCATTTTGGAGATATTCCTTGCTATGTGTGTGTTTCGGAAAACTTAGAACTTTCTTGAAATGGATCATCGTTGTTCATTTTTTTATATGTTATGTGTGCAAAGACAACAGAATCCCAAAGCTTTAAAACATTTGACTATCGCACAAAGCCTACTGTATTCTAATATACCCCTTGTACCTACAAGGAAATAAGCAATAAAATAATTTGTACAATGTTTATCTTAACTAACACGAAGAAGATATAGGAATAATAGTTTGTAAGAATGGTTAGTGCAAGAGTAGAGAAAGTCATGTGAGTGCAACACATCAGAGCTTTTGCTGTGTGAACTGGCTATCGACAATGACAAAGATATGTAGTATAAAATGGATAAACAGCAGTTAATATATGGCACACAAGAAGTTTAAAAACAACAGGGCTCCACACCCAACTGAAATTCCATAAAGTTATAGCGGTACCGGTTTTGTTGTCGGGCAGTGAATCTTTGGCTGTAAAACAGAACGAATGTAAAAGGATACAGGCATACCATTAGGGTATACAGGGTGAGATAAAACAAGAAATGTAGAAAAATGAAATATATTTGCAATACAAGACAAAATGATAAAATATAGGAAAAATTGGGAAACATATACAGCGAATGGACAGCTCAAAGATTCCAAAAAGTTGCTAAGGTTACACCAACAGGCAGAAGAGATCCAGGAAGACCCAGTCTACAACGAACTGATGCCGGAACAGACCAATTGGCCTTACCCCTGTAAGGCAGAAGAAAATTAAGAACTTGTGTGTATGTGTGGTGGGAGAGAGGGGAGGGTCTCTGAATAATTAAAAAACGAAAAGTCAGGAAATACCAAACTCGATATGTAAATTCGACGTTTTCCAAAGACTCGACACAAAGGTTTTCAAGAAATCCCTTCACCCCAAACTACCCTACACATGAGATATTTATGGAAAATTCTGATGTATTAAAAATGGCTCAAATAATTTTGACTAAAATACCATCCATATGTTTAAAACATTTTAATGACTAATTAAATATATTTCTTGAATTTTGTGGGAGTAACTTCATTAATTAGATATGTATTGATAAACCCTCAGTCAAGTTGTTAAGAAGTATTGTGTATTCATTCAAAACAAAAGAATGAACATATATTATTTAAATATATACATAAAACAGGATACTGAAACATGTATTAAAACTAGTTGTGAAAATTTATTCAGAACAGAAGTGTGGTAATAACGTTCAGATGTTAAGCAACTGAGCAATTGTAAAAAGTTTTGCTTTCAAGAGACGCTGGAAGAAAAAGAAGAAAGAAGATAAAATTGCTAAAGATTGTATCAAAAGTGAAAGATAACTGTGTCATCAACAGGGCCCCGATTTGTGTGTAAGAACGTATTTTTTTCTAACAAATACATTTCTAAAACAATCACATTATCACGACTGAGAGTCCAGAAGTATAAATTAAAAACCTTATTTCGCAAAGAAAAACATTTCACAAGAAAACTTATGTAAATAAATGTTTCCGAAGTTGTAATAAATCCATACTTTCTATTCCTTCCCATAACCTTAATTATATATGTTTGCTCTTTTTGTAATCAATACATATTTTAATAATTCTTTCGCAATTAAGAAAGAAATTATGCAATAACTGTGTTAGCACATAAATGTTGCAACATCTGCTGCAGTATTATCGTTTCAAAACACTCCCCACCCACCCAAGTTATGCCTTATCTTTCACATGGTAAAATGAGCGAGGGATGATCTTGATAAATTGTGAATCCCCGATGTGCAGTCCGAAGTTCGTATTTGCCTATCTATTTCTGTTTCAGTCGGGGTCCAGTTTTTGGGCTTATTTTTATTTAACATGCCGAAAGTGAAATCAAGTGTGTGTGAACGTTTACAGGAATACGTATTGGAGTTTCAAAACATTTTTACCACTGATGTTAGGGTATTATTTTTCCAACCTTGTGGGAAATGTGTAAGGGTAGATCAACAACATTTATCTGGAAATAAACTAATCGCAGCTTCCTTCAAGTGTTTCCTAGTGGCAAGTTCTTATAGGATAACCTACTCCATTCTCATCTAACGTTAAAAGAAATTCACAGTATTGTTCAGATTTATGTGAAGCACTTGTTTCGGTCAATATACTCCTTTATGAGAAACAATCCCATATTCAAAAAGTTCCTTGTCAGATATGTGGACATAAGCACTCCTGATGAATCAACTCTTCAAGCAAATTATCTCCCGAAGTGCTGTGATGAAATATTAAGATACATTAGGCTAGTATTTGAAAATAAGAGGATCTGGGTGAACATCGACGGAACTGGTGAAACTGATGGCGTTAGAGAAGTGAAAAGTATTTTAGTAGGTTTGTATTGTGAAAAATCTTCCAAACACTTCTTGCTAGGTTCTGAACAATTGTCAGCTGGTGAAGTTCTTTGTGTATGTTACCCTAAAATAATCCATGTGACAGGTATCACACGTGCTCTACACAGCCTGTTGGACAAAATCCGAACTCTTTATCTAGAAGTGGGCCAGTTAGTATCAAATGGGGGAAAAAATTGTAAAATCGTCAACTAGAGTCAGCTTTTCAACTGAAGAAATCACTGCCACCTAAACCCATAACCACGCTTGGGGCACTTGGCTAAGTATTACGTAGACAATTTTGAAGCATTTGTATCTGTACTAAGTGAACAGGACCCAGACGATACTTCTTCAATTGATGTTCAAAATTTAGTGAAATACGGCAACTTAAAATGTGACCGGCTTTAATATCCACCAATTTCGGATCCTTGGCTCATTCTATAACGAAACCAGAGAGTTTGGGGGACTTCATGAGTAATTCAGTTAAATAGAGTGTGTGGCAAGACAACCGGACGCTCTTTCCAATTCGAAAGCCTAAGTCTTAAAAAAGGCAATTATGGATTTGTTTGAAAAAAAAAAACCCTTAGCAATGTAGCACTAGTTTTGGAAGGCCTTCTCAATATAAGCCATTATTTTATGACAACAGCATGGATGTCTGAAGGAAAATTTGGATAAGATGTTAGTCATTCTCTGCAATTCCAATCAGTGTTCTACAGCTAATGATCAGGAGCAATTAGTTAACTTTTTACTTTCTCTACTGGTAAGTAGGGGAAGTATTGTATTCTACCCAAAAATTCGATGTCGAGATTTCACCGGAAATACATGTTTTGAGACCCCCTGAATCCCAAAAAAAAGCATTTTTAGAAAAAGATCCGTGTGTGTGTCTGTGTGTCAGTGTGTCAGTCTGTGGACGGCATAACTCAAAAACGAAAAGTCGGTTAAAAACCAAAGTTGGTATTTAAGTTTAATGTCTTTCAAGGGTGCGACACGAAGATTTTGAAGAAAATAGACCCACCCTAAACTACGCTTTACATGGAAAATTTTGATTTTCTTGAAAATAGCTCTAACGATTTCGATTAAAATGTCATATGTTTGAGATATTTTTATGACAAATGAAATGTATATCTTGAATTTTCTGGCTATAGCCCCTGTAGTCGTATTTACTCTGAACAACTTTTCCATAACTGGTAAATCGTTAGATAGACCAAATCATACTATGCAAACAATGTTGTTGTTGTTGTTAGCTAATGCTGGATTTCTGACAATGAAGTCATTAATCCTCTTGCTCTCCAATATTTTTCACTGATGATATTGAAGAGAGCAATAGCAGTAATAGTAACCGCTGTTTAGAGAGCACCATATTTTTATGTTTTGGCAGTCACATCGCTCTCTCACAACCCCCAGAATGTCTGGAGGACCATGTCTGGTTTACGGGTCTCACCGACCTGACCGGGAGACTTATCAAAATAAATTCACCGACCATATCCTCTGATTACCAATCAGAGTACGTATACATGCCATGACAGGTCAGCATGTTAGGGGTTAAGATTTTATAGAGAAATTAGAGAAATGGAGAGGTTGGAAAAATAAAGACTCCCTAGCCCTCGGGAACCCTAATAGCATCGGGGTCGGAAGAGAACAAGAGATGACCAAGGTAAGGTCAGATAGAAAAGTTACAGTGAGGAGCAAAACACCAGTAAGTGGAAGTAATGTTCTGCTCAGCTTGGGTGCCTTGTGGTCACTATCCACATATCCCCTAGACACCAGTAAGTGGAAGTAATGTTCTGCTCAGCTTGGGTACCTTGTGGTCACTATCCACATATCCCCTAGACACCAGTAAGTGGAAGTAATGTTCTGCTCAGCTTGGGTACCTTGTGGTCACTATTCACATATCCCCTAGACACCAGTAAGTGGAAGTAATGTTCTGCTCAGCTTGGGTACCTTGTGGTCACTATCCACATATCCCCTAGACACCAGTAAGTGGAAGTAATGTTCTGCTCAGCTTGGGTACCTTGTGGTCACTATTCACATATCCCCTAGACACCAGTAAGTGGAAGTAATGTTCTGCTCAGCTTGGGTACCTTGTGGTCACTATTCACATATCCCCTAGACACCAGTAAGTGGAAGTAATGTTCTGCTCAGCTTGGGTACCTTGTGGTCACTATTCACATATCCCCTAGACACCAGTAAGTGGAAGTAATGTTCTGCTCAGCTTGGGTACCTTGTGGTCACTATTCACATATCCCCTAGACACCAGTAAGTGGAAGTAATGTTCTGCTCAGCTTGGGTACCTTGTGGTCACTATTCACATATCCCCTAGACGGAGACCCCTGAGTCAAAAATGTAGATCTTGCTAAAATACATAATTTATGTCTCAACAAATTTTCTTGTAGAGTGAACCATTCCGGAGGTATTCCTTGTTTTGTGTGTCAGTTTCGGAAAACTTAAACTTTTCTCCGAAATGGAACATCGTTGTTCATTTCTTATATGTTAAGTGTACAAAGATAACGGGATCTCAAAGCTTTAAAACATTTGACTATCGCACAAAGCCTACTGTATTCTAACATTCCCCTTGCACCTACAAGGAAATAAGCAATAAGGTAATTTCTACGAATATTTATCTTAACTAACATGAAGAAGATACAGGAATAAGAGTTTGTAAGAATGGTTAGTACAAGAGTAGAGAAAGTCATATGAGTGCAACTTTTTTTTTTAATTTTGTTGTTTAACGACGCTGTCAATTGCCAGGATCACATCAGCGTCGCCGGTGTGCCGGAATTTTGTCCCGTAGGAGACAAAATCTGCTGACATGGAGCTGTCGTTTTTAAGGACACTTAAAGACCATCAGCCTGGGCTGGGTTTGAACCCGCGGACTTGGGAACAGTAGGCCAGCGTCTAACCAACTGAGCCACCCAGACCGACAAATATGATTGCAACACATCAGATTTTTTATGTTATGCTGTAATTTAAGTAGTTTTAACATTTTTTAAACATTTTCAACAAATACTTTTTACATTTTTGTGGTATAAAAATAAATATTTTTAAGTTTTTTAACACAAAATCCGGCTTTGTTAATCAGTACTATATAAATATGATTCAAAATTTCGTAGAATCAAACGTATGAGTTGTTTGCAAATTTTAACGTTTTATTAAAAAACACACCTTCTAAGTAGTGTTTCATAGACATTGCCACGTGAATGCAACGATTGCAGCGAAGTCGAGGTACAAAGGGACAACAAAAGGACGTAAAATTATCATCTACATTGCACTTAGTGCAACATTATTTTAACACGGCTCGCAAAAGAGGAGCAGCGCAAATAGCACAACAAACTTAGAACTCCGTCCCAAATGGAGCAACAAGAATGATGCTTAAAAAGAAAGATTACATGATTCCGAAATGAGAAGAAGGAAGAGATAATAAAGGAGAGAAAATAAGAAAGAAAGGAGTGCATATTTAAAGAAAATTAATGTTACTTTGAATCGAAAAGATAAAGACAAAGATGGTAAATACAAAAGAAATCTGACAGCAGAGAAGATAGGAAAGAGAGACGTTAGGAAAAGAAGGTGAGAAAGAGATTACAACATGTAACAGAGAATTTCTATGTAGATTTAATACAAAAGATAAAAAGTAATGTAGGACAGCTAACATAGCCCGTATCTCACACTGTGGGCAGCATAACTAAAAAATCTGATGTGTTGCACTCACATGACATTCTCTACTCTTCTACTAATCATTCGTACAAACTATTAATCCTATATCGTCATGTTAATAAGATAAACATTCACAGAAATCATCTTTAATTTATTGCTATCCAATTTACTATTAAACGCATGTCATTCACATAATTTTCTCTACCCCTCTTTTACGTAAAACATTTAGATCCAACAAAGTTAATTCATACATTTTTCTATGATTGAAATAGAAATGCAAGTATTACATATTCACATGCTTTTCTCTACTCGCTTTTCTTTTATGTAACACATTCACATGCCATCGTCTACTCGCCCTTCAACATACAGTTCATATAATTTTCTATGACATATAGAAATGTAAGGAATTACACTCATACAATTTTCTCTACTCACTTTTCCTTTATGAATACAATCATATTTTTTCTCTACTCGCTATTCTACAAAGAATTGGTATCATTAAATATAATGCAATGTCTTACATTCACAATTTTGTTTCTACTCCCTTTTCTTCCTATTGTATTTGGGGTTGTTCAACAGTGCTTTTGCATAGTGTCTTCCCTGTGCTTTTTATTTATCTATGCTCGACCATACCGAAATTTATTAATTATGAGTCTGATAGCGATTATTTAACTTCCATTTCGAACTTCCATTAAAAGGCTGGTCTTCATCCAATCGGACAGTTCAATTTCCATTAAAGGACAGGTATTCCACCAATAAGAGAATTCCCATGCAGCAAGGGGAGGGCGCAATATCGACTAATTCTCGAAACGCAACTAGCGCGAGTTTCCAAAACACTGAAATGTTGGACACTAGTGACAGTGAGATGCAACTTACTCCACCACAAAAAACCAAATTAACCTCAATACAGCATCAACTTCCAGGAATATTGCACTAAGCACAGTCCTGCAAATTAATTTCACTAATTATTGTACAATAAATAACTTATACATGACATAAAGTTTCGTATTAAAACCAATATATTCAATTTGTCTTCTTTTTCAATGTTACGTAGTAACATTCCAAGGTTATCATTTTCATCATGCAGCTGTGACGTGCTGGAAACGCATCCATCGTTTAGCGCTTGCGCAGAACTCCAAATATCAGCTGATGCAATATGTAAGTCATTGTTCCTGGTGAGTGTACAACATTTTACAATATTTCAACTATAAAATTAGGTATATACTTGAACATAAATTGTCGTATGAAACTTAACTATAATGGTAATTAAGGCGCTCGTATGAAAATTAGGAAGCTTGCTTCGCTCCTTCCCTAGTATATACTCGCATCTTAATTAATACCATTATAGCCTTGTTGCATAATATACTATTATTTTTGTTTATTTTGTGTTATTTATGGTATTCCAAAAGCATTAGTTAACAGTTTAAGGTATCTTTTTACTTTCTCTACTGGTAAGTAGGGGAAGTATTGTATTCCACCCAAAAATTCGATGTCGAGATTTCACCTGAAATATCTTTTGAGGCTCCCTGAATCCAAAAAAAGCATTTTTAGAAAAAGGTCCGTGTGTGTGTCTGTGTGTCAGTCTGTGTGTCAGTCTTTGGACAGCATAACTCAAAAACAAAAAGTCAGTTAAAAACCAAAGTTGGTATTTAAATTTAATGTCTTTCAAGGATACGACACGAAGACTTTTAAGAAAATAGCCCCACCCTAAACTACCCTTTACATGGAAGATTTTTCGAAAATTTTTATTTTCTTGAAAATGGCTGTAACAATTTTGATTAAAATGTCATACGTTTGAGATATTTTCATGGCAAATGAAATGTATATCTTGAATTTTCTGGCTATAGCCCCTGTAGTCGTATTTATTCTGGACGACCTTTGCATAACTGGTAAACCGTTAGAGATAGACCAATTCATACTATACAAAAAATGTAGATCTTACTAAAATACACAATTTATGTCGAAATAAATTTTCTTGTAGGGTGAACCATTTCGGAGATATTCCTTGTTATGAGTGTGAGTTTCGGAAAACTTATAACTTTCGTGAAATGGAACATCGTTGTTCATTTTTATATGTTAAAAAACATTTGACAATCGCACAAAGCCTACTGTATTCGAACATTCCCCTTGTAGCTACAAGGAAGTAAGCAATAAGATAAGTTGTACAGATGTTTATCTTAACTAACACGAAGAAGATATAGGAGTAAGAGTTTGTAAGAATGGTTAGTACAAGAGTAGAGAAAGTCATGTGAGTGCAACACATCAGATTTTTTAAATATCTCCAAAGAAACTTAAGACTTGGCAAGAGCAACCTAAGTCTTTAACGTTGTAGAGATAAAATCGCCAAACCACGTACAACGCTAGTGTTTTCAGCATACAAAGATAAGGCACAAAGATATCATAAACCCCATAATATTAAAAGGCACACACTATAAAAAACAGCTACAAAATATTTCAACATTTGCTGACATAGCTATACTTCCTGTACTCCCTATATTAAGACTATAAGGAACACTTGCATAACGGAAAGGTGCAAAGAACGAAACCAAGACACGTAGAGGAAGCTCTTATGTTTGTTTGCTGGCACAATATTACTGTGAGGACTGCTTATATTACCGCCATAAAGCACACAGCACTTAACTGACTCATACAGCTAACATAGTAACATGTTAGTAAGATAAAAATACAGTCTTGCATTAAGTAAAGCAGAAAGAAATGAGGTTATGGTGTTAAACGAGCACATTTATTATCATAGTCCCTTTGTACTACGTGTGCAGTAAATATATAGATAACCAGGGCCCGGATTCTTAGGTGCAGTAATCCATTTTAAGTTCTTTGCATGCTTAATATACAGGGTGGTTCACCCGTTCCTTACTGTGCTTGAAGATATGCAACATTTCATAATGTGAAAGCAACAAGGTTGGAATTTACCGTGCTTGTCGACCTTTGGTAACCATGCAAATCTAGGCTGCTCTTCATGGGAAAATAGACCTTAGCAGCACATGCTTTTGGAATGGACTGCTGTATGAAGTGTTGCCTATGTCCAAAATATTAAGGAACAGATGAACTACCCGGTATACAGAGTGAAGGGTGCTGCTTAAACCATACATTAACCAGAGATTGTACATGATGAGTGCAACAAATATGTCCTATTGTCAATAAAGTACCGTTTTGCCAGAAAAAAACTTGTCTTAAATACCTGGAGCCATCTAGCTTCTTGTCGTGACGTTGCCAAATCTCTGTTAGAAAACATGTGGAAAGGTTTTCATTTATAGGCTGGAGCCGGGGCGGAAGGGGAGTTCCACAATCGCGATGATTCTTTAAATATTGGTCCATTTGCCCCGCGTAAGCATCATTTTGTAGCTGTGAAACTGAAATATTTTTTATCAACTTTCTCTATGTATCTCAGGGCGCGGTATGGATCAACACATCACAAGAATGATTAAATTCCGTTTCCTCGTTAAAAACTTGTTTATTGTCCCTTTATATCACAAATAAATAACAAATATTTTGGATTGGCGTCCTTTCTCTCAAGCGCTACGGGGTTCCCACTACCCGAACATGGACTATGGATATTTGCGAGTTCGTAATTTTCTTCGATTTTTACTTTCTCTACTGGTAAGTAGGGGAAGTATTGTTTTCCACCCAAAAATTCGATGTCAACATTTTCACCGGAAATATATGTTTTGAGACCCCCCTGAATCCAAAAAAAAAAAAAGCATTTTTGGAAAAAGGTCTGTGTGTCTGTGGACAACATAACTTAAAAACTTAAAGTCGGTTAAAACCAAAGTTGGTATTTAAGTTTAATGTCTTTCAAGGATGCGACACGAACATTTGGAAGAAAATAGCCCCACTCTAAACTACCCCTTACATGGAACATTTCTCGAAAATTTTTGTTTTCTTGAAAATGGCTTCAACGATTTTTATTAAAATGTCATATGTTTGAGATATTTTGATGACAAATGAAATGTATATCTTGAATTTTCTGGCTATAGCCCCTGTAGTCGTATTTACTCTGGACGACTTTTGCATAACTGGTAAACCGTTAGAGATAGACCAAATCATACTATACAAAAATGTAGATCTTGCTAAACTACACAACTTATGTCTCAATGAAGTTTCTTGTAGGTTGAACCATTTCGGAGATATTCCTTGTTATGTGTGTGAGTTTCGGAAAACTTAAAACTTTCGTGAAATGGATCATCGTTCATTTTTATGTGGTAAGTGTGCAAAGACAACAGAATCTCAAAGCTTCAAAACAATTGACTATCGCACAAAGCTTACTGTATTCTAATATTCCCCTTGTACCTACAAGGAAATTAGCAATAAAATAAGTTGTACACATGTTTATCTCAACTAACACGAAGAAGATTTAGGAATAAGAATTTGCACAAATAGTTCGTGCAAGAGTAGAGAAAGTAATGTGAGTACAGCATATAAGATTTTTACTTTCTCTACTACATATAGTAAGTAGGGGAAGTATTATGTTCGGCACAAAATTCCGATGTCGAGATTTCACCGAAAATTTGTTTTGAAGTCACCTGATTAAAAAAAAAGCATTTTTAGAAAAAAGTCAATATCTGTGTGTATGTATGTGTGTGTGTGTGAGTGTGTGTGTGTGTGTGTGTGTTTCTGTGAAAAGCAGAACTCAAAAACGAAAATTCGCTTAAAAACCAAAGGTATTTAAGTTTAATATATTTAATGGATGTGACATGAAGATTTTGAAGAAAAAACTTCCAACCTAAGCTACCTTTACATGCATATTTTTTTCGAAAATGTTGATTTTCTCAAAAATAGCTCCAACGATTTTGATTAACCTGTAGTATGTTTAAAGTATTTTTATGTCAAATGAAAGGTACATTTTGAATTTTCTGGCCATACCTTTGCAGTAGTCCCATTTACTCCTGATGACTTTTGTATAATGTAAATCTTACTACACGCAAAACAAAATCTCATTAAAATACTTTTTTTTTTTTTTTGGTCTGATGGTTATGCAAAGAGAGCGGTATTTCAAACTGACCAGCTTTAAAACATTTGAACATCGCTTAAAGCCTACTGCAGTTCCTTTGTGCCTACAGGAAAATTAGCAATAAGATAATTTCTACAAATATTAATCTCGATTGAAGTACAGTACAGGAATAGGTTTTTGTAAGAATAGTTTGTGCAAGAGTAGAGAAAGTCATGTGGGCGTAACACCTCAGATTTTTTCGAGGTTTTTCCTTATCCTGAGAAGACGAATGCCAGATAACTGTAAGCTCTATAGACCTCGGGCTCATTTGAGCATCATTTCACCCATTCATTCACATTCCGATATAGCATTACGTTAGAGGACGTTAAGAGTATAACAAATCTGATGTGTTGCACTCACATGACTTTCTCTACTTTTGTACTAACCATTCTTACAAACTCTTATTCCTATATCTTATTCGTGTTAGTTGAGATAAACATTTGTACAAATTATTCTATTGCTTATTTCCTTGTAGGTGCAAGGGGAATATTAGAATACAGTAGGCTTTGTGCGATAGTCAAATGTTTTAAAGCTTTGAGATTCCGTTCTCTTTGCATGCTTAACATATAAAAAAGGAACAACGATGACCAATTTCACGAGTTTTCCGAAACTCACACACATAACAAGGAATATCTCCGAAATGGTTCACCCTACAAGAAAATTTATTGAGACATAAATTGTGTATTTTAGCACGATCTACATTTTTTGTATAGTATGATTTGGTCTATCTCTAACGGTTTACCAGTTATGCAAAAGTCGTCCAGAGTAAATACGACTACAGGGGCCATAGCCAGAAAATTCAGGATATACATTTCATTTGTCATAAAAATATCTCAAACATATCACATTTTATTAAAAATCGTTAGAGCCATTTTAAAGAAAATCAAAATTTTCGAGAAATATTCCATGTAAAGGGTAGTTTAGGGTGGGGCTATTTTCTTCAAAATCTTTGTGTGGCATCCTTGAAAGACATTTAACTTAAATACCAACTTTGGTTTTTAACCGACTTTTCGTTTTTGAGTTATGCTGTCCACAGACTGACAGACTGACAGACTGACACACGGACCTTTTTCTAAAAATACTTTTGTTGGATTCAGGGGGCCTCAAAACATGTATTTCCGGTGAAATCTCGACATCGAACTTATTCCTATAACAGCATCTATTAAATGTGTTGCAGATGATAGCAATTAAATCACTTCATCCACATACACTTGTTTGCTTATTTGCATGTTTGTCTGCAGAAGCTCAGATACATAGGACAACTCACAAAATCAATTGTGTTCGAGCAACTGTATTGTGACAAAGTGACAAAAGCTGTGTAGTTAATTTTCTATCACTTTATTGTCTTCTAAATTTTATCACAAATACACAGTTTTCATCTCGTCATTAATACAGTCTACAATCCTTCCATCACTGGTTTTACTTCTCGTGACCTTAGTCAGCCCTTTCAGTGCCTTTCTTCACTTTTCTGTCTCTCATGCACTAACTACAGCTCTACCAGCACTTGACGCTCGTTGAGTCTTCTTACGACGTTAGACGTATACATCACAACGACAAACACATCAACAACTGTCTCGCACTCACTAGCGCACTGACCAGCTTATGTTTCTAACTGTATACTCACTCACTGCTGTTATCTGGCCTCCTTATATAGGGCGGATAACGTTTCACGGATCGTTCTCGACTTATACATATACGCTGGTGATCACGTGGCTAGATCTTTCTCGAATGTAGCGCCTTTTGTGTAGCCGCTTCCATTGTTGTCAGTCACGTACACACAACAGCGTGGCATGGGTAAGCATAACTGTGAGCCCTTTGGTACGCGCCGCGCCTGGTATGTAGTGTGAAGTAGCTTGGACCCGTCCGTCCTTTGTTGTTCGCCGAGCCCGGAGCCGCAGTATCATGGTAACTTGTGCATAAAGAAATTGTAAAAGCATTCCTTACTGAAATTCACTAGTTGCAACGCAAGTCACTTGTAAGGAGTGCAATTTCTTAATAAAGGGAATAAAATTCCAACTAAAAGAAGGTAGAATATTCAGCAGTCATAATAGGAAATTAGTCTATAGAACATATGCATTGCGGTACACAGGCTCAGGAAATGAGATATAAAGAGAGTGGAAGACGGAGAGGCACGTGTTCGTGCAGCATACTTTTATTTGAATCCATACACGGAGAATTACTCACGATCCGACCAGTAACGCTTTATCCCTCTTTAAGGAATCACGACAAAGGACTTCCCAGGACAATACATCGTCTACAGAACCTGAACTAGATTGTGGAGGCGGTCCAAGCTTTATATCCAAACCTTACTGTGCACACAGCATAGATGTACTATCTTTCACAAAAGTAAATACCTACCTTCAGCTAAACCTGCACGAAGGGTCAACTAAACCTCAGGCGTGCTTAAATAGATGGTATGAGTTTAAATTAGTCATATGCTTCCCTTGCTCTCCAAAGGACGTGGCAGTCATGTCACCTCTTAGCTCATTCACCTCGCAGTTTTTCAGCAATCCTTCTACATTAACGGGCAAACATTGCAAATTTAAGGGACACTGAGATTGAAATTTGTAAGTTCCACATTTATTGATAGATTTTTCTGAAATTTTTACTGTGTTTGTATTTATATGAGAATAGAAGGTACACCAAATTTCATTAAAATTGGATCATTCGTTTATGATATATAAATTATTTTATGAATTTAATAGGCACGTTTTCAAAATGAAGCTCGCGTCTATTGAGTTTTCAAAATTCATTTATATTAGCAGAACTGGTACTCTGAAACATGGGTAACAATTGTGTGAGGAGATATTTCAAATACGTTTGCTGATTATGCCGTACATATTTTTTTAAAAACAGAAAATTTAACCTTAAAAACTATGGATTTTGTTCATACAAAAAAAAAATGTTTTTGGAATTCATGTTGATGATAACATCAATATTGAAACATAGTTTTATTCAGCTGCTATTTGTGAATACTTTTGGAAATTTTCATTGAATTTGAAACAAAACTCGGGTGCGACCTTCTTTTGGAATGTGCAGAAATGTAGTTTTGAGAAAAACAGGCTTTTATATAGGAGCATCCTGTGTACGTTAAGGGAAGAGCGCTATTTGAAATGTTAGCTGATCCAAATTCACAGGTGTTCCAGGAATATTTTAAGGAAAAAAAAAATTTCGACTTTTTGTCAATTTTGACCAAAATGTCACTCCCAGTGTCCCTTAACCTCAGCGCATCTGCAGAAAGGTGTTCTTGTGATGTTTTATTAAATTGTGGACTAGATCTAAAATGATTCCAGTGTTGGGGGCTACACTTAGAGACGTGAGTTTACTCAGTGGGTGTTGCCTATAGCCCAAGTGGCTAAGGCGCGTTCGTTCATACTACGGTGGTGGGCTACCATTAGTTCGAATCCCACTCAACATCCTGTTTTATTTCCCTTTCCTTATTTCTTTCTTAACGGAAATATCATTATTTACATAACACGTGTGAAATTTAACATTATACAAACTAATTAAATCTATTTCTTTACATATTTTTATTCCTCATAGGGTTGTAAATTTCCCTCTGTCCTATGAATGTTGCAGTACGATTGCAATTATTTTAAAACTGAATGCTTTATAAGATATTAGTTGCAATTGCTGAAAATCAAGCAGGGAGCACGTCTACCTCAACTGTCAATCATGCCTCCCGAAATTAATACGTCCCTTTAAATATTCACATTCAAAGGCATTTCTATAAATTTCGTAATATATAAGCGCGTAATAGTGTAAAGTATGATTTAATGGTCATAAAATGCATTGTTACAAGATCTGGATGCCAGGGAATAATGTAATTAGTGATACATTAAAAAGAACAGAATGCAGTTGTAAGTTACTTCAGCCGAAGCAACCTTTGTACCTAGCAAGGTTGCCATGTCGTTTATTTCCAAGCAGTACACAATGTTGCCATGTTCCCAACAACTGAACTGAACACAATTTCTAGCAATGTGCCTTCATCAGATTGTAATGTTAATTAATAAACTAAAATTAATTTTCATAATTAATTTTCATTTCAACAGTCCGCATGGGTAGGCATATCTGAAAATGACTAAAACCCACACTTTCTGTCGCAAAATTATATGCAAATTTGTATGCACATGTGTCGAAGCATATCTAGTAGCTCTACCAAATTTGATTTTTCTGTGCAGGACAGTTTCTGGAAAAATCTGATGTGCTGCGCTCACATGACTTTTTCTACTCTTGTACTAACCATTCTACAAACTCTTATTGCCATATCTTCTTCGTGTTAGTTGAGATAAATATTTGTACAAATTATCTTATTGCTTATTTCCTTGTAGGTGAAAGGGGAATATTAGAATACAGTAGGCTTTGTGCGATAGTCAAATGTTTTAAAGCTTTGAGATCCCGTTCTCTTTACACGCTTAACATATAAAAAAAAAAAACGAACGATGATCCATTTCACGAAAGTTTTAAGTTTTTCCGGAACTCACACTAATAATAAGGAATATCTCCGAAATGGTTCACTTTACCAAAACATTTATTCGGACATAAATTATGTGTTCTAGTGAGATCTACATTTTTTGTATAATAAGAATTTGTCTCTCTCTTACGGTTTACAAGTTATTCAAAAGTCATCCAGAGTAAACAGGACTATATAGGCTATAGCCAGAAAATGCAAAATATAGATTTCATTTGTCATAAAATATCTTAAACATATGACATTTTAATCAAAATCGTTAGTGATTTTCAAGAAAATCAAAATTTTCCAAAAGTTTTCCATGTGAAGGGTAGTTTAGGGTTGGGATATTCTCTTCAAAATCTTCGTGTCGCATTCTTGAAAGACATTAAACTTAAAAACCAACTTTGGTTTTTAACCCACTTTTCGTTTTTGAGT
>CM060970.1:123346838-123419338 GCA_030765045.1 Tenodera sinensis
GTTTTATGATCTTTATTTTATTTTGTTTATATATTGAATTAAAAAAGAAATATCAACATACCTTAAAGTTGACTAAAGTGAATTACTATTCTGCATTCATTAAGAACTCTAATGATATATCAAAATCCTCCTGGTTTGTAATATCTCAACATTTAAATTCTAACTCTAAGTCTGATATATTCCCACCTAATATAAATTGTGAAGGATTTAATTCTTTCTTAATTGATAAGGTCAATGTCCTTTCTAAACAAGTTGCCTAAGCCTAAGTGTAATTTTGATTTTTTAGAACTTAGTGTTGAGGATGTTTACTCTGGTATTATGAATCTGAATAATAGTACATGCGTGGATGTCTATGGAATTAATTCTACATTCTTAAATTAGCTGCTCCATATATAAGTGAACCATTAACGTACGTTTTTAATAGTTGCCTCAAAGCTGGTCATTTTCCGGGTGCTTTTAAATTTTCCAAAATAATACCAGTATTTAAGAAAGGAGATAAACCTGTTATGAGAACTAGAGACCTATTAGTATAATTCCAATAATTGGAAAGGTGTTTGACGCATTATTATGAAAGCAAATTGTGACTTATTTTGAAACCATCAGTTGTTTAATAAAAACCAATGCGGCTTCAGACATGGCATGAGTACAATAAAGGCTGTCACCAGCTTTCAGAAACAATGTTATGAAAATATTAATAACGGTAACATTGTATCAAATAGGCTTTTTGATCTCTCGAGAGCCTTTGACACTGTCTCACCAAATATTCTTTTAGAAATAATAATTGTATCATTAAATTTGTAAGATCTTATTTTAGCAACAGGACGCAGGCAACTTATTTTAATGGAATTTTATCTCAGTTCAAATCTGTGAATTATGGAGTTCCCCAAGGATCAATTTTGGGACCTGTATTTTTTTATTATTTATATTAATGATCTTCCCGTTTCAATTAGTGATGATAATGTTACTCCTTATTTTTATGCAGATGATCAAACAATTACCTTTTATGACAAAGCTGAACACATATTAAGACCTATATTACAAACGGTAACACTAGTAGTTAACAATTGGTGCAATGCCAATAATTTGAGCATAAACACTGACATTCAATATAAATGTAATACCAGATGTCTCGGAAGATCCATAAAGTTTTTAGGCATTTACATTGACTCTGACCTTGGATGGTCAGCACATATTAACTACATCTTTAAAAAAATCTGATGTGTTGCACTCACATGACTTTCTCTACTCTTGTACTAACCATTCTTACAAACTCTTATTCCTATATCTTCTTCGTGTTAGTTAAAATAAACATATGTACAAATTATCTTATTGCTTATTTCCTTGTAGGTGCAAGGGGAATATTGGAATACAGTAGGCTTTGTGCGATAGTCAAATCTTTTAAAGCTTTGAGATTCCGTTCTCTTTGTACACGTAACATATAAAAAAATGAACAACGATGACCCATTTCACTAAAGTTCCAAGTTTTGCGAAACTCACACACATAACAAGGTATATTTCCGAAATGGTTCACCCTACAAGAAAATTTATTGAGATATAAATTGTGTATTTTAGCAAGATCTACATTTTTTGTACAGTATAATTTGGTCTATCTCTAACGGTTTACGAGTTATGCAAAAGTCGTCCAGAGTAAATACGACTACAGGGGCTATAGCCAGAAAATTCAAGATATACATTTCATTTGTCATAAAAATATCTCAAACATATAACATTTTAATCAAAATCGTTAGAGCCATTTTCAAGAAAATCAAAATTTTCGAAAAATTTTCCATGTAAAGGGTAGTTTAGGGTGGGGCTATTTTCTTCAAAATCTTCGTATCACATCCTTGAACGACATTAAACTTAAATAGCAACTTTGGTTTTTAACCGACTTTTCGTTTTTGAGCTATGCTGTCCACAGACTGACAGACTGACAGACACACAGACACACACACAGACACACACACGGACCTTTTTCTAAAAATGCTTTTTTTGGATTCAGGGGGCCTCAAAACATGTATTTCCGGTGAAATCTCGACTTCGAATTTTTGGGTGGAATACAATACTTCCCCTACTTACCAGTAGAGAAAGTAAAAATAACAACAGGAATTTTCATGCTAAGAATTTTAAGTGACAGTGTAAGTAAAGATGTTCTCATGAAAGTGTATTATGCTCACATTTATTTGCATGCTAACTACGGTTTACTTTTCTGGGGGAATCACTCCCTGGCTACCAAGATCTTTGTACAACAAAACAAGGCTGTTAGATTAATCTGTGGAGTCCATCCAAAAGAGTACTCTAAACCACTTTTTATTGATTTAGGTATTTTAACCCTGCCATCCTTGTATGTGCAGACCTGCCTCGTGTATGTTAAAGAACATTTTACCAGTTTTACAGCTTGCTCGAACTTTCACAATTACACGACACGAAATCGTCTGAATTTATACATCAACAAATTTAAACTTACGAAAATTCAGAACAGTTTTATAGTTGTCTCTAATAATATTTACAATATTTTACCCGAAAGGGTACTCCTGTACGACATATCTGCACAGCACCTAGTCGCTTAGTGCGACCTTATCTGTGCAGTATAGAAGGGGAATAGTGATGGTGGATCGAAGCAGAGACTTCTTGTCGGATTGTCTGCAAAGATTCATCCCGGCAAAACAGTGCTGAAGTATGGCAAAATTTGGTCTGTGTGTATGTGTTAACCACGTGGTCGTGTTTTTCTGAATTCCATACAATATTTTTTTAACCCCTTCTTGAGCACTGGTACTTTCCAGCCCAGTCTATGAAAAGTACACATTAGCAGCACTTTGTTAGCATCTGATCATCGGGATTTGTGTGCCCCACTTCTGCACTTCGTTCAAATGTACGTTCGTCCACGTGTTAGAAGATGCCATGCAAAATTGCAAGTCATTCCAGGCAACAGTTGAGTGTGTGTAGGCTTCTTCTTCGTCTTCTTCTTCTTCATCATCATCTTCTTCTTCATCATCATCTTCTTCGTCTTCTTCATCATCATCATCTTCATCTTCTTCGTCTTCTTCGTCTTCTTCTTCATCTTCTTCTGCTTCATCTTTTTCGTCTTCTTCTTCTTCTTCATCTTTTTCGTCTTCTTCATCTTCATCTTCTTCGTCTTCGTCTTCTTCTTCTTCATTGCCCGCCTCGGTAGCCTGATGGTTAGCGTATCTGTCTCATGTTCAAGTGGTCGTGAGTTCGAATCTCACTCAGGGTAAGTTATCCGGGCAAGGCTTTTTTCCGAGGTTTTCCCTTGTCCTGAGAAGACCAATGTCGGGTAACTTAAAGCTCCATGGACCTCGGGCTCATTTGAGCATCATTTCACCCATTTCATTTATTCACCATCCGATATGACATTACATTGAATAACGTTAATTAAAACACACACACACACACACACACACACACACACACACACACACACACACACACACACACACACAACGTTCCTAGCCATCTCAATCTCCTTGATTTTATTGATGCCACAATGTCAGGAACATTATATTTATTGATAGTTTCCAAATTTGTTCGTCTTCTCCATGTGCCATTTGTAAATACTGGACCATAAATTCTTCTGAGTATTTTTCTTTCCCAAGTCATTAGTTGCTTTTTTTGACTTATATATTAATGTGCACGACTCTGCTCCATATATTACAACAGGTTTCATAATTGTTTTATATAACCTTTCGTTTAACCTTTGTGACAAATATCTTTTCCTAAAGAGGGGTGCCAGTGCTTTGTAACATTTATTTCCTTGATTAATCCTTGCTTTAATTTCTACTTCAATCTCATTTTTCTCCGTTATTAATGAACCCAAGAATTTAAAACAGTCAAACTTTTCATTCGTTTGCCCTCCTAAGTCTACCTCCTGGACTGTCTTTTATATTGAGCATATAATTTGTTTTGCTACGCTACGATTTCTATTGCAGCAGTTGTCATGTCTGTTACGGTTTCTATTATCCTCCTCGGTTTATCTTTATATTTCTCACCACTTTCTCCATTGCTATATTAAATAGGAGTGTAGACAATGAATCTGCTTGTCTTAATACCGCTGTTGTTTAAATTTGCAGATAATTTTCTTTAGATTTTAACTTTATTGTTTGTGTCATTTAAAGTCATTTTGATTAGATTTACCAATTTATTTGGTATTCCAAACTCTCAATATTTCAAAGAGTTGTTCCCTGTTTATGCTCTCATACCTTATTTCATCATAAATGCATTTTCGTCGTATCCAAAATATGTAGTTCCTCCAAAACAAATCCGAAAAAATGTTAGTATAACAATTAAAATATAACATAAATCATTCGGTCGAGCAATAACAAAAGATACCTATAATAAGTTGGGGCCATCGGGTTTTGGCTTCGCAATCTCCGCAGATGAATTTCGACTTTGGTCACCAACATTCCTTTACTGTGACTCTTGTGGTTTTCACTGTGTGTGCAGTTAGGTCATGATCACTGTGTTTTGGGACTGTGAGACTGTCATACTCGTTGATGAGATGCCAAGAGATAGCACATTTAATTCTGAAACATATTTCAAAATATGATATATCAATTTATGATTTTGAGATAACACGTGTAGTAGTTTGCTTCAGCACTCATTTAGTCTACCACTTTATTTTCTTGGTTTGTATCGGTGTTAACAAATTTTACTATACATTTTTTTTCTGAGTAAGATGCACAATTTTCTCTATTACTAGCAAATTAATTTATACATTCAAACTATTTTTTGCATATACCCTCACGTACACACACACACACACACACACACACACACACACACACACACACACACACACACACACACACACACACACACACACACACACAAACAGGGACCTTTCAGTAAAATTTTTATTCAGGGGATATGAAAATATACCAGGTGGTCCATTTCAGCCGGAATTCTGGTAAGTAGATAACCCTTCGCGCGTTAAAAGACTTTCAGAAATGACCGGGGTAAATCCAGTCAGTGGCGTGCGTGAACTTGCTTCTGCTCGTAAGAGAACTGAGCGGCAGAGGAATTGACCATGCTTCAGCTGGCGTATGCAGCGTTTGATAACAGAGAACTGTCTTAGAATATTTTTCACTTCAGTTAGAGGACTTTATTTTTCAGGGAATAAACTCATTCCTGTATATGCTGCTATTGTCTAACATTACGGATTACAGATTGTAAATTGCCGTAACAAAATGTGTGAAAACATGAGGGCGCGTAATGTTTGATTGGCAGTTCTTCGTTTATTATTGTTACTGTTCTATTTTATTGTTACTATTTTTAGTTGTCATTATTGATATTGTAAGTATCTTTATTATTTTGTTCTCATTAGGTTATTATTGTTAATTATTATTACTATTATTATTCATTATAATATTAATAATAAATAGTTAATAATAATTTTTATTATTTTATAGTAATTATTTTATTAGTGCATTTATTATTATTATTATTATTATTATTATTATTATTATTATTATTATTATTATTATTATTATTATTATTATTATTATTATTATTATTATTATTATTATTATTATTATTATTATTATTATTATTATTATTATTATTATTATTATTATTATTATTATTATTATTATTATTATTATTAATTTAAACATGTGACATCTTGAATCGGTTCAGTATTATGTATCTGCTTATACAGGATGTAACAGAAATGTAAGGCACAAATTGCAGAACACATTCCTCACACGTAAACAAATTGTGTTATATGGACGTGGGTCTGGAAAACTCTTTGCTTCCGTGTTACAACTCGTTTTCTTCAACTCATTAATCATGGGAAATACACGATCAGCATACCACATGCAAGTCCTTCTCACAGGAAATGTTCAACATGCCCTTCGTGAGGGTTGACATGCGTCAACACACCGTCGTAGTAAATTCCGGATATATCCCTGGAGTATTGCGTATGGTTTCGCCGCTTTCCTTAATACAGGTACGGGATTCCGAACATCTGGTACTGGGGTTCAATACACAAGAGCACTCAAATACCCCACAAATAAAAGTCCAGAGGGTTTAGGTTCAGAAGCGTAGAGGCCACGCAATTGGTCCACCTTTACCTATCCATGTCACCTAATCTGTTGTGTAGAAGCCGCGGACATTAACACTAACATGACGTAAGCAGAAGTGCATATTCTCCATGATTCTAACGTGCTGTTCTTGTGTGCTTCTCATGATTAATGAGTTGGAGAAAATGAGTTATACACGGAAACAAAGCGTTTCCAGATCAATGCCCACATAACATAGTGTCTACGTGTGGGGATTTGTGCAGTACATTTTTGTTTCATCTGTATAATGCTTATTTATCCAGCTGTCCTTTGTTTGTTGTTCTTATGCACATATCTTTGTTTCATTGCTCACGAATCATAAATGTTCTTTTGTATGATTGAATTTCTATCGAAGTTCTCGTAAGTAATATTATCCCAAACAAAGCGATGTTCATATCTTGAGGCAAGTAATGTTTTATATTTTATAAATGGGTGTAAAGGGTAGATGCTAAATTTATTTGTTTAAACCTCGTATGGAAGCTATAGTGACATTAACCGCTAAAGTCCTGTAAGTGCATAACGGTAATACCAACTGATCGTGCGCACGAATATCCCCACGTAGATGCAGAAAAGACCACCCACCAAGCATATTTACTTTACGTCATCATACCTACGTGGTGATTTCACGATGGATCTATTAGGACAGGGGAAGACAGGTAACGCTGCTGTGACGTCAGCTCACTCAGCTCACAAGGTCCCAGCGAAAGCCAGTTGAACGTGTGACGTCACACCGGGGAAGAGGAAATGGCATACGGGACATCGTAATTTTAACGCTGATTGTTTCAATTACGGAATAGTCACAGATTATAAATAATTACATATAAATTCTAGTTTATGTGAACAGTCATGTTATAACGCAAATAGAACAGAAATTATAACTATTTTGCCTGAGCTAGAGAAGAGCTATACAGAACAATTAGGTGGACATTTTCCGACAGGCGGCGCCGTGGCCGAGTGGTTAGCGCGCTTGCCTACCACCTAGGCGACCCGGGTTCGATCCCAGGGACCCGCATGTGGTATTCGTGGTGGACGAAGCGGCGTCAGGGCGGGTTTTCTCCGGGTACTCCGATTTCCCCCGCCATCTCATTCCACCGGTGCTCCATCTTCATGTATCATCAGTGTCACCGCCTGCGGTGCCGTAGTAGTAAAAGCGGGCGTTAAACACTACAACTACTATTTTCCGACATTTGCCGTTTCACTTTTCTTTACCTAGTTTGTCAATGTTAGGGCGTAATGTATGGCACATTTGTAACAGAAGACTGCATGTTAGATTGTGATCTGACAATATGCTTCGGAATTTTGACTTAGAAAGGTTCATAACAGGAAAGAATTGTTCGCACATATACGAGGAACCAAACATACATAATACCCGTGCAACAAGGACATACAACCTCAGAAATCTGGTTTGAGGAACATTCTTATAAAAATCAGCCAAGTCTTCCTTGTGTTTATATTTGTCCTTCAGCAAATCGTGGCACTGTAAATTTATCAATTCAATTTGCAACCTGCTAGAAACATTGTTAACATCCAGTGAATACGGGGTCGCAAAGATCTGAAACGTAGTTGACAATGTTTCTACATCTTGAAGCCTGGTCTCAAACTAGTGTGAAACACGGGGAATAAGCGCCGCTTATCTAGGCAGCATAGCAACACACTGCTCTCGCCTGACGTCACACGAACGTACAAGCTGGCTCTTCGTTTAAATACGTCACACGGCCCGAAGCGAGGCTCGCGCGAAATACAGGCTACGGCCCGATTGCGTCATCTTTGAAACAGCTGATCGAAGGGAACCGACCGAAGCCGAACCTGAATATGACTTCCCCGTTTGGAGGAACAGCGTAAGGAAGTCATATTCATTGAATTGTCAGTCATTATTGAAAATAAAAACACGTAACAAAAATACCTGCACAATATTATAATACGTTACATAAATAATAAATCACATATCAATATAATAAAGATTAACTATCTATCTCAATAGCTGCTGTTATTATCATCAAATTTTAAACGTGAGGCACGTGATTATTGCCAAACTTAATTCCACTGAAACTGAATATATACATGTAAATGGAAATACTCCATCCTCAATATTTTGATTTTTAATGACCCATTGTGACTAACCGATATATTATTATAACTAGTCAATCATATCAAAATAATGGTAATATTGATATGTTGCCTACCCCGGAGAAGCTGGAAGACTTATTTTTCAATATCGCTTGTATAAAGTACTTACCAATGTATCCACTTACCTTACATAATATTTATTAATGATGGAATCTAAGAATATTAACCTATTATCAGCGGGGCATATATAGTTTTCTAAGTTTCAGTTTTGTTTATTGAGAGAAAGTTTGGCCTGGTGCCGGTACAAAGGACCCGGCTTATAGGCTACAATTAACATTAACTTAAAATTATAAATATTTACAAAGTTTACTGTTTTTGGATTTAACAAAACCCATACGGTGACCATACCAAGAAGTTTTTGGGTGTGGATTTGTCCTTTAGATAGGCATCCCAGAAATTGAAGCAAAATACTAATTAAACTCAGTCTATCAACATTTACCATGCTGGTTTGGTAAATTTGCACATAAATAGCAATTATCAACAATAGGCTAAGCTGTGATACCTGTGTTAATTTGTAAAAGTGGGGAAAGAGTTTAGATATGATGTTATAAAGTTAGGTTAGAGTTGCATATTATTATTGATGGCAGGTGTGGATGCTGCCTCTGATAACACAGGCTAAATTTTGATAACACAGGACTCTGTCATCCTGTTCATATAGGTACACATTAACCTAGGTGTCGTTGCCTACATAATTCCATCATATGTGAGTAAAGACGGGGGACAAAATTTGACACAAGTATAATAGTTTTCCCTTTTTGATGAAGGTGGGAAAATGTAAATGACCTAGCTACTTCCTGTTTTCTAAATTTATTGATTAACTTGGTAAATGTTTTGTTAACATTCATTGCATTTAACTGTTGCCAGAATGGTTTAACAAAAACCAACCCATACCATCCTTAGTTCAACAGTTTTTGGGTGTAGATTTGTCCTTTCAATGTGTTTCATTATATATAAACTGTCCTAACTAGTTTTACATCGATACACACTACAACCTCGACCCATATTGTTCAATTCTACATCTAAAACAAAAGTAGAATTACATACCTTTCAGTACCGGTATCACCATGTTACAATATAGGTTATGGATTCTTGAATAACTTAACTGAAGAATTAACCATTTCTTAAATCACTTAAAATTACACACTATAAATGAAAATAATCATTTTAGTTTAATATTTCAACTATAACAAGTAGAACTTACAAAAACCAGGCGAAAAACTGTTCAGTTGCTCAAAAGAAACCGTTAAAAATTGCAGCGAAAGAAAATCTGTTATAATTCTTGTACTACAACAAGAAAACTACTGAAAAATTAATTTTGATTAATTTACAATATTTACAAATAAACACAATCACTGAAACAGCATATACCGCCACTAATTCACTTTCAATTAAACAAAACTAACACGTGTTGCCCCATAACACTCCACACTGGTAGCCATGTTTGTTAGCATACCCGGTTCTCGGCTATCAGCTGATCGGCCCGGGCCATAGCCTGAGATTCACGCGAGCCTCGGCCCGAAGTTGTCTTCCTCTGTATTAGGAGATAGCTCGTGGTGCGTTGTGTGGCGGACAGTTAGCCTTCTAGGTCTCAATCCTGTACCGTACCATGCTTCTTCGTCACGTTTACATAGAAACCTTAGTGTTGGACAACTGTATCTCTGCTTCTACATGTGTGGAGCAATTCGTTACGTCCAGAAAATCTTTTTTTCTTAATGGCAGCGCATTTATTATACCTATTTACAATTTTTAGCGCTGCAATAGGCTTCTGGTGAAACTTTGCATCATGTTATTATTCAATGCTGTATTTACTCGGTAACTGGCAGAAACCACGAAAAACCCCAGTTAGATAGATTACTGCACTGATTTAAACCCAGGAGCTCAAAAATACATTTCAATATATTGTAACAAAAACGCGCAAAAATGCGAAGTCCTTTTAGTTTTTCTAATACTTTATTTCCTCTAAAACTTTACTACAAATGCACAATTTCTTTCTCGTTGCTAACACAAGCAACAAGCATTACAATTCACAGTTCTTCTTCGGATAATTTTTCTCAGTCTTTCAGTGCCTTTCTCCAGTTTCACTGTCTCTTATATCTTTACTATTACGATACAATCACTCGACGACACATACATACTCGCCGACAGACTGGCCGATTCACTCTCGTAACTAAAATTAATTGTACACGATGACTTAAACAATTATCATTCACTCACCTCTAACACTCAACTACTAAAAACTGACACCAACTAACCGAAGAGCTCAGTCTCTCCTATTTATACTGGAGTCGGCGTGACGTAATCTCCTTCGAGTGCTTTCCTGCGCACGTGTGCATGACTCAGTAAAGAAGCTTCTAGAGCTTGTCGGATACTACGGTGTTATCACACTGTTCGATCGCATACACACAGTCGCTAGTTGTGCTGTAGCCCCGGACCTCCTTGGTCACACACACACGTCCGCTCGCCGTATGCAAGGATACCCGGCCTCCTCTTGCCCGTATATTGTTGAGCGACCCAATGTCGCACTATGCAAGTAAAAGCGGGACAATGCCAGGTAAACATGCAAGTAGAATAGGTGCGGCCCAAATGAGATATATAAGGGAAGTAGATAGATTTACCAGGAGAGACCAGGTCAGAAATAATACTATAAGAGAAAGCTTAAATCAAGGAGGTATAATAGAGATAATAGAGAGAAATCAACTACGATGGTATTAAGAACGAATGAAGAAAGGCTACCGAGCAGGATATATGAGACAAACACAGAGAGAAAAAGGGGAGTAGGAAGACCAAGACTTGAAGGGAGAACGTATATGGAAAAAGTGGCAGCCAGTCAAGGAAGTTGCACAGGGCGGGAATGAACTCAGGAAGTGGCTGAAGAAACCCGACACCCTTTAGACACAAGGGATAGAGAAAGAAAAAGAGGAGCTCCCGAATGCTGACCACAGATATTGCTGTTTGAGCCATCCCGTTGGGTATGCATATTGTAACAAAATGACGATTCGACAAATCCCTCTTCTAACACCATTGTGATAAAAAACAGCCAAAGCCCAGTCCAGTTACTTTTGTGTCATTTTAGTCTCTTCCAAAACCTTTTGCACAAATACACAGTTATCTTCTCTTTGTTAGCACAGTTTTCACTGCTTCATGATATTATAACTCACAACTGTTTTTCTCTCGTATCCTTAACACGTTCTGCCTTCCTTCATTTTGTCACTCAAACAACTGACTGAAGATACGAACACTCAATACCCATCAACTGCTTCGCTATCTTCAGTCACGACGCATCGGTTGTCTCACGATGAAGGTTCACACGCAGCTGACACACACACACACACACACACACACACACACACACACACACACACACACACACACTCAAACTAAAAATGTACAAACTCCAAGCTTTCCCTGCCTCACCTCCTTATATAGCGAGGATGACGTAACACGGGTCATTCTTGAACTTCACCTTTTCTGGAACTTCTATAAATACCCCGGCTTGTGGAGTGAGGAAGTCCGGCCCCGAACGTTTGTTGTGCTACCACTGCCGCCCTTGCCATGGGCCGGCGTCACAATATTTTTAGATGGAAGTGGTGCGTAACGCAATTCTTGCACCCACGCCAAATGGTACAATTTACTGGACCTGCTCATAAATATCCCATTTTCAGAAGCTATTGAAGTGTAAATATCTAAGGGATGATAATGAGGTGTAGAGCCAATATACTACCCTAAATCTTAGGTCTTATCTTGTACAGAGAACGCCCAAGACAATCTTCGGCGGGTTTAATATCGTTTCCTATGGTCTTTTGAGACGTATACTTCATCTTACTTACCCCAGCAATAAGGGGGGAGGTTGATGTATTTGCTTTTTTCTGAAAACGATACTGTGATATATATACTTGTGATATATATTATACTTGTATTATGTAGATGCTTAAAACTGCTAATTGAAACAAAAATATATTCGTTTTGGTATCTTAATACCGAAGGTAAGCAACCCTTTAGCTATATGTGTACCGGGATGAACGACCTGAGCGTAATAACGTTCCTGCGCATGCGCTAAATTCCTCCATAGCGACTCTGGTGCGCGTCACACTGCGTTACTTGTGTAGTTTCTAGTACAATAACATTTGAACAGCAGGGCGACACATTCAGTATAGGTCGTGAGGCGAAACGAACAAATCTTTCGCATAGAGGAAGCTGCTTTTCTCCAGGCCCTCTCTGGAACGGCTGAGAGGGGGGAAAGGCGGGCGCGCTTTCACCAATGAGTAAACATTATTAAAAAAAGTAACAGCGTGAAGCTGAAACAATTGCAGTTCACATGAAAGTAATTGTTGGTACGTAGCAATAGTTATAACCAAATCACTTTGTTCATTATAATACTAATTTTTATACATATATAATACCGTTAGCAATATGCACTAAATCTATGCTAGCAAACCACACTTTCGTGAACGGAAACGTTATGACTTCTGCGCACACATAATTGCGCAACTTCTCCCACATAAGTCTTTCAGGTAGGGGAGTTGTATTTGTCTTGCCTCACGACCTATACACGCTGCTGAAATGGCCGGCATGAGCTCCAGCCACTTTGATGTAAATGTACGGAATCACCTCAATGTCACATATTCAAATCGATGGAATGGTAGAAGCGGACCAGTTCTGTGGCCGGTCGCCGGATCCGACACATCTCGACTATTTTCTGTGGAGTTGTATGACGAGTATGGTATATGGCACTCCTGTAACGTCAATGGAGGACCGTATTGCTTGAGGCCACGGAGCGATTGAAAATCTTCAAAGACAATCGCACGTATTGGGTCACGTGCATGAGGCTCACCACATAGGCGCTGCAATGACGTAGGAGGTACACAGTTCGAACACCGTTTGTACTGTAGACAGCTCACTGTTGGTTTTATTGACAAAATGCCAACGTATGCCCATCTCTCTCTCCAGGGTCTAAATCGTGCATTTGCGGTCAGGGGTTTCTATTTGAAAACCAATCAGTTTGCCATCTCACACAACATACTAGGCGTTGGAGATGTTTTTTGGACATCCTGTATATGTTTGTATAGTGCTTTATGATTTATGTGATATATTTGTGGGAATAGATATCTCTGTGATTAAATAAATTACCCTTTTGTTATAATACACTAATCATATTTAGAAACTAGCAATAAATATATTTACGAGATGGTTAACATGGACATGAAAATACATATTTTGGTGATAACACTCTTAGAGTTTTGTCTTTATTCTTGTGGCCAGCAATAGATCAGGAAAGATAAATTAGCCAATTATAGTTTGAGTTGGAGAGTAAATATGCCCTTTATTTATTGTTCTTTTATTCATTTGTCATTTTATCTTTTATTTATTTATAATTTATTCTTGCTTGTATGCAGCAAGAAACATATCACAGTGAGAATATTTTTTTGTTTACTTTCTTCTTATAAAGATCTGCCTTGCTATGTATTTAATGAATGCCATTCAAGCTGTAATTTGCAATTCAAATGCCTATGCAACACTAGACTATAACGTATGGTACCGATCATGATAAGAGGTTTACATGTCAAACTGAATGCACTCACTTCCTCTTTCTCTTTTAGCCAATAGGGTCGAAATCATAAACATGGATTTCATTTCTACGCCATTTTGTATCATTTGTTTTCGTTATTGGTTAAGATTATTTAGCAAATGGAGTGCACATTCTTGCACCAGTGAAATTGTCAAGGCTTCGGATAATGATAAATACTGTGACATAGGCGCGAGGTGCCGTGAGATTTTCTTAAGGGTTCTCTGTACCAATAATCCTTCTACACGTTCATTGTGTGTTCATTGCCCCAATCTTTAGCATGGTTTTTATAACATCCTACTTAAGTCTAAGATTCAAGATTTCTTCTACATATTTAGTCGACATAGATCAACTTAATTTTTTTTTCTGGAAACTGTCGAGAGGCTTCTAACTGCCATGAATTATAAGCTCATGTTTGAGTCACCAAGAGAGGTGGCGCCGGGACAACATATGTGAATCGCATTCGGGAGATCCGGGTTCGACCTTCGGTCGTTCGCGCACTTTGACTTGGGTTTTCCATGGTTTACCCTTGTCACTTAGGCGAATGCTGGAGTGCTTAATTTCTATCAAGTTTCCTTTCCTTCCCCTTGTCATCCTCCAGGTCTGATTGTCAGCACGATGGTTTGGGCAGCTGCGGACAGATGTTGTGGTTGCTTGCGCACTGTAAAAACTTCTCCCCTGTTCGCGATTGTGGCAGTTGCATGCCGCCCCCAGGTCTTAAAGGTCGCTTCAAAGCCTCGCTGGGTAGCTCCTATGTGAAGAAGTTTGCGGTGGTGTACTGTTAGAGACTTCCGCACGTCTCTGTGGCACCGCCTTTGTCACCCTGTGCAGAGTTGTGGTCTCCCTTCACCTCATCTCTCCCTCCCAGGGGTTGATGCCTGTGTCGAGTAGGAGAGGTGCCCCTCTCTGATCAACACCTCATACCTCAACCGCCGATTCAGCTCAAAAACTCTACTGGAAACTTTATTTGTCGTTACAAGGCGTGTGTCATGCGCACATTTTTGTGCATTGCTTCCATAAGAAACTATTTTCCTTAAAGCAATTTCTATGGTGATTAACGACAGGATTCTTATCCTTGGGATTTTTTATTCTTGTACACCTAAATTACACACCAATTAGCCTTTGAAAAAAGCTGATGTGTTGCACTCACATGAATTTCCTTATTCACTGTTGAACAGCTATGGAAAATATTATTGAGAGCATTAGGACAGCAGTGTTACAGCGTGGTTTGCACAAGTCAATATTTCCAACATGCAGCGAGTTTATTGATAGTCTCTGTTCCGTGTGTTATCATCTGTCGGACACACAAACAGGCTGTGTCTTGAATCACCACTTGCTTTTGTATACATAATCGCAAATACGAATAGTTTAAAAGAGAAGGCAGTGTTAAGTAAAATGTATTTACAGAGTTAAATTGTTTTTGCATAGGTCATGAATAATAACAGTGAACTGTGTAATTATTCACATTAGTGAAGTCATACTATGAACTAAGCGATGTGTCACTGAAAATTGAACTCGGTTATTCAGCGACAGAGAAAAGCAAGTAGCTATCTGATTAAGAAATAGGTTATTTAGTTTTCTCAGGCAATGGTAAGCTCTAACCTATATACTTAACTTAAAACCAGAACTATTCTCATAGCCTTCTCATTCATGTTTTTCATTTTTCTACCTACAATTTTATAAAACACTAGCTGATATATCCGGCGATATCCGTGGTTTGACGATTTATCCCTACAACCTTTAGGGTTAGGTTGCACCTGCGCAATACCTCGTGTTTCTTTGGAGACATTTAAAAATATTACTTAACACACTTAAATATTTAATTAAAACTCCTAGGGTATTATTAGGAATAAAAAAACTGCATAAATGGAAACACCAGGAAATGGAAACACGCAAAAGCACCGTTTAATAACCACAAATACCAGAGGAAGATAGCGAGTACACAAAACTCTGTGAATGTAATAGTTTGCATTTCTATTTCAAACATATAAGAAGTTGTGTGAATTGTAAGTAGAAGTGGGAGTAGAAAAGGAAATGTGTTTCGTAAAGGAAGCGTGGGTAAAGGAATCATAGAAAATTGTATTAATTAAATTTTAAGGGTGAGTAGAGAAGGACATGTGAATACCTTACGTAAAGGAAAAGTAGATGAAACTGTGTGAATGTAGAAGGATGTATTTCTGTATGTATTATATGTATTGTTTGTAGAAGCAGAAGTAGAGAAAGAAGTGTGGCTGTGTGTCATAAAACAAAAGTGAGTAGAGAAAACCATGTGAATGGAATACGTTGCATCCCTATTTCAATCATAGAACATTGCATGAATTGTATTTTAAAGGCAAAGTATAAAAGTACATGCGAATATGTTAGGTAAAAGAAACACGAGTGGAGAAAGCCATGTGAATGTATTAGTTTGCATCGTAAAATGGATAGTATAAAAACCTTTTGTATAAAAAACATTTAGATTTGCCAATTTTCATTGCATTCGGGTGAATGATTTGTTCAAGGGACAGACATTTTTCATATACATATGCGTATATGTAGGATTGTAAACTCAAAACTGAACGCTTAGCTATCTTGTTCATTCAGGTTTACTGTGCTGTCAAATCTTCCATATTCTCTTCCCCCAGAAAGTATTCTAACACTAAAATTCCCTGACCAAACACTAACTGAACACAAGTTAAACAATAGAAAATTATTCTTATCTTGAATGCTGTTTAACTGGGCAGTATATAATTTTAAAAACAATCGTTCTTCAGTTCACTCATGGTGCCCTTGCAGTGGTAACAAAAACTGCCCAAGACTTTCCGCCATTGCTTTGTGCACTTGAAAACAAGTGATTAGTAATTCTAATGTACAATTCCAGTTGAATTGTGACAAGCAACCTTATATATCATAACTTACCTACAGTGGAAAAGATGACGTTTCAATGACAGCAGGCATTTGTATTCTGGCAATACTAGAGTCTTGATCCTCATTTTTTCTTTTAAAGAAAGAAAAAATAGGAATTGACCAGAAGGCAGTAATATTTTCTGATAGTTTCAGACTCTGGCATTTCCATTGCCTCTGAGCTACCTACCTACTTTCTTCTGTTATTGAAAAACATTGTACGATCACCAATTCATAGTTTTGTCTAATTTATCTGAAAACTTCATTCATACAAAACTCTTACTCATAATATACTAGCTGAAATACCCGGAGTTGGGCACTATAAAAATAAAAATCTGCTGTGTTGCACTCACATGATTTCTCTACTCTTGTACTAAACATTCTTACAAACTCTTATTCCTATATCTTCTTCATGTTAAGATTAACATTTGTAGAAATTATCTTATTGCTATTTCCCTGCAAGGGGAATATTAGAACACAGAAGGCTTTGTGCGATAGTCAAATCTTTTAAAGCTTTGAGATTCCGTTCTCTTTGTACATTTAACATTTAAAAAAATTAACAACCATGTTCCATTTCACGAAAGTTTTAAGTTTTCCGAAACTCACACACATAACAAGGAATATCTCCGAAATGGTTCACCCTACAAGAAAATTTATTTGGACATAAATTGTGTATTTTAGCAAGATCTACGTTTTTTGTATAGTATGATTTGGTGTATCTCTAACGGTTTACCAGTTATGCAAAAGTCGTCCAGAGTAAATACGACTACAGGGGCTATAGCCAGAAAATTCAAGATATACATTTCATTTGTCATAAAAATATTTCAAATATATGGCATTTTAATCAAAATGGTTAGAGCCATTTTCAAGAAAATAAAAATTTTCGAAAAATTTACCATGTAAAGGGTAGTTTAGAGTGGAGCTATTTTCTTCAAAATCTTCGTGTCGCATCCTTGATAGACATTAAACTTAAATAACAAATTTGGATTTTAATTGACTTCTCGTTTTTGAGTTATGGTGTCCACAGACACATACACACACATGCACACACACACACACACACATGGACCTTTTTCTATAATTTTTTCTTTTGGATTCAGGGGGCCTCAAAACATATTTCCGGTGAAATCGCGAAGTTGAATTTTTGGGTGGAATACAATGCCTACTTCCTCTACCTTACTAAACCTAGTAGAGAAAGTAAAAATTCGAGCTACGGTAAAAAATATAAAAATGTATTATTTTATATTTGAATATGAATGAAAATCAATATTTTTAGGAAGGACCAATGCACATACTGTAAAAAAATTGAATTTCTGTACCCAGTTGATTCAGAGGCAACGGAGCGTTTATATCCTCATTTTAAGATTGGTAATATAGGGCTTTAGGACTCCCCTTAAGCTGTCAGTGAAAAGAAAGTGTATTGTAAAAAGCGTTGAACACAAACTCGAAGCTGTTGGCGACGGAGTGTGGGATTTAAAGCATTAAAGGTAAGAAAGAGCTCACATTTGTGTACAAATCTTAATGGAAAATATTCACCTACGACGTTATTAATAATGCAAAACGTTTTGTTCTTAGGTCTCCTAGTGTTCTGTGGAAGAAAGCAGTGAATCAAGACAACAGATGTGATGCTTATCAAACCCAACTAGATGGCTCCGCTGTAACGTGTAAGGTCGTGGTTTCCATTCTCATGGCTGACCGTCCTGTCCCGTGGGGTTTTTTCGGGGTTTTCCCAGATTGCTAGGTGAATACTGGGAAAGAGAATTATATCCTCAAAATTTCCCGTCCTTTCACTTCGCTTCATTAATTATTTCATACATTGTTCGTCACGTTGGTTCAGGTTTCAGGGTCAAAGGTGTCAGCGAAGATGTTAGGTGCAGTTCAGCAGGAACAATGTGCACACAAGAACCATTTGCACCCCTCGTTGTCTATGGGATCCGGGTAGGGGGGCAGCATATAGGGGGACATAGGTTCCTGAGAGGAAGGGGTCGCCCTTAGAAGGCCCCAGAAGACCTAACAACTTCCAGGTGTCGCCTTAGGTAACTTAGGAGACCTTGGAAACCTCTGTCAATGTATATGCCGTTAGTCTGGATCTGGCCGCCCGGTGCCCTCTCTCTCCTCATCCTTCCTCCAGGTGTTACATTGGAGTCGTTGGTACAAGCGAGGCTTCAGTGCCGAACCCTCTCCTTATCTCTCCCATCCCTATTCTTCTAATACTTATCAAACGCTGGTGCGTTGTAACTTCTTATAAACTTTACGAGAAGAAAACTCAAAAAACAATTATGTGTTTCACTCACATGGCGTTTTATACTCTTGTACTCACTATTCTTGCAAGCCCTTATTCCTTTATGAAATGTCAGTCGAGATAAACGTTTGCAGAAATAATCTTATTGTTTATTTTCTTGTAGGTTCAAGGGAAATATGGGAATACAGTAGGCTTTATTTTAAATCTAGTTGCTATATGAAGGCTTTCAAATTCCTTTCTCTTTGGATATCAAGGATATCTCCGAAATGGTTCACTCCACAAAAACAATTCACTTGGACATAACATTTTTTGTACAGTAAAATTTGGTCTATCTCTTACGGTTTGCCAGTTATGCAAAAATCATCAAGGATAAAGAGGACTACATTGGCTATAGACACAAAATTCAAAATATACATTTGATGTACAATAGAAATATCTTAAATATGTTGCATTCTAATAAAAAATTGTTAGTCAACTTTTGGAAAATAAAAATTCACTTTTTACATGTAAAGAGTACTCTAGGGTGGAAGTGTTTTCTTAAAAACGTTTTTGTCGCATCCTTGAACGATATTAAATTTAAATACCAACTCTGATTTTCAAGCGATTTTTCATTCTTGAGTTATGCTGTTCACAGACCCACAAACAGACAGACACACACACAGAGGGATGTATTTTATATATAAAAAATTTTATAAATATAACATTTTTCCTAATGCTGCCTTTTTGGCTTCAGGGAGCCTCAAAACATATATGGCCAGTGAAATCTCGAAATCGAACTTTTGGGTGGAATACAATGCTTGCCCTACTTAACATACGTAGTAGAAAAGTAAAAATGACTGAATTTGTTGAAACAACGTACAATGCTGCAAGCTCATGAGGACCTTCATTATATTTGGAGGAAAAGCTCTATCTGAACAAGTTTCCCATCATCCATAACATATCATGGGCAGTAAAATAACTTTCCTTGATATGTCTCATCAGCAAAACTATAATTCTACTGCCCATGATGAAGGATCATGGATTGCTAGAAGAACTTATAGAATGTTTTGATTATAGTTCAAAATTCTTAAAGTATACAACTAAATAAAAAGATCTTAGTGCCACTGCGTTATGGAGGTCAGCATTCTGCATTCTCAAACCATACACAGGAATTTCTGTCTTATTTCCGTATATACTGGAAGTATGGGGTGATGTAAATTGCCTCCCAGGGTACTGCTTGTCTTTTCACAAGTACGTAAGTAGCCTCCCAAATACCTGAGATGATGTACGTAAATTACCTCCATGTCACTGAGTATTTCACATTTGTAAATCCATCACTGAATGGATTTCGGTTGGGATCACCTCTTCATGGAAAATGACTTGGATTTCTGTTGGTACTACTTCTTCGATCGAAATGACGTCATGATGTGCGACTCTTCAAGACTGGTATTCATAGATCATTCTCTGTGTTGTTGGTGTTTTCAGTCAAAATGGAGTTTCAATCTATACTGAGTGAAAAGAGTAAACAATTATACATCATTGATGGCTTCAGTTTTTAAGGACTGTTTCTTTTAATTTGCTACCAGTTTAAACAATGACGTGTGTTTTAACAACACTATGTTTTGTTTTTCACCACATTTTTAACCAAACCAGTAGTTTGCATCTTGCATTACTGACAGTCCTAAGTCTGCAAATGGGAAGGAAAATTGTGGTTAATTGTTATTAACCATCAACTACTTGTTTTAAAACGGGAAAAATGGTATTTTTAATTTTGTGGGAGAGCTGGGTGAAGGGTCACCTAATTTTCAGGCGTCCTTGTGTAGATAGTATAAGGATAAAATTACTGTGCTTTTCAAATGGGAAGGAGTTTGTCCTTGAGCGCCTCCAGGCCGGCAACCAATCTGAGTCCTGCTGTGTTGTCATATTGCTTTCCCCTTAATCGGGACTTGACGTGGTCCAAGAGAATAGTAGGCCGTGTGCGAGAGAGAGGGAAATATGAAAAGGGTGGGGATAATGCGCTTGCAACGCTGTGCATGTAAACGTATCTCATTGGCTGCAGATCAGAACTCTTTCCATTTGAAAAGCACAGTAGTCATATGCTTTCCTTGGTGTTCAGAGGCAAGGCAGTCATTGGCTCACCTGCCACTACGTCCTCCAGCCGCAGCCAAGACCACGGAGGAGTGCAGGTTGGCTTGCAAATGCAGTATCAGTGCACATGTAGTGCGTTTCCATTACGTACATAGTTTTCTTCTCGTCGTTAACACACTCTACAATGTGTACCATCACAGCTTGCAACATTTATGTTTCGTAACCTTGCCTCAGTCCTTTCATGTCTTCACTTTCTCTGTCCCTCATACATTAACTAAGACGATGCAGTCACTCGATGCTCGCGAAGTCTTTCCAACGACCGATGTATCCTTCACAACACACGCACAGCTGTCTCGCACTCACTGACACACTGACCGACTCATGTCTGTAACTGTAACTCTACTGCTACTTCAGATTTTGTTTATTTCAATTTTGTCTGGTGCTGGTACAGCAGGCCCAGCTAACAGACTTACATTTACATTTATTTACAAATTTTTGTTTTTACATTTTATATACAACGGGTTGCATCGCCTTCTTATATAGTGAGGATGACGTAACACGGACATTTCTCGAACTTCCACAAACATGCCGGATGCCGGACAAGTCTCGAATAATCTGGAAAATCCTTTGTGTTGCCGATCAATTGTTGCTGGTCACGTGTTTGCTCACATGAGTGACGTGGAAGCTTTACATTGAGCGGCTTTGTTACGCGCCGCGCCGGTGGGATGGGCAACTCGGCCCCTACGGTCGTTTGTTGTGTTGGCGCTGCCTTGGCCGTCGTCACAATATTTTTCGGTTTTTAAAAATTGGCACAGATTTAATTGACTTGTGAGTTGTTTTATACTCTTCATTGAGTATAAAACACCCTAAGGTATTGTTGCTTCAAACTGTCTTATCAACGCGTGACCTACAAGACGCTGATTAGGCTTCAAAACTGTTGTATTAATGACTGGCGAATATTGCTATAAATGGTCCTGCCAACGTGTGGCTGAATAATGCTTCAATTAAATACTATCAGAGTGGGTTGGACACAATAAAAACATGATTTGTCAGTAGTATCACTTGTTTCTCAACTCCAAACCATAAAAGTTAGAGAAGATTATACAAATGACAAACCTAAAAATAAATGCATGTGAGTTAAACTGAGTTTGTGATATTAAAATTGAGAAACTAATCATACAGTGACACGTGGCAACAGAAATAAAGCAGAATGGGCACTAAAGTAGGTTAGGAATCGATTGCATCTGTAATGTATGTCATCTGCAGTGTGCATTTCTTTCCTCGACTTCCAAGCACGAGAATGGTTAATTAGTTCATAATTACAAAGCAAGGGTGCACTACTAAACGGGTAGATCGCCCCAAGCATATCAGATAAATTAGCAACATCTGGTTTGTTTGATAATCTGTAACCTAGTATGCTAAAATATATTTGAGCCAACACATCAATAGGTTATTTTCACATATAAACAGAGGAAGTCTGCGATACTCGTGAAAGTCCTCTTTAATAGACATTGTTGTTGCTATTGATTTTCAACTTAAAGACTTTCTACCCTTATACTCAGAGCTCTGACAAATATTCTTCGATCTGTGTAAACACGCCATTCTTATATATTTTCTCTTCTGGTAAGTAGGGGAAGTATTGTATTCCAGCCAAAAATTCAATGTCGACATTCCACCGGAAATATATGGTTTGAGACCCCCTGAATCCCAAATAAGCATTTTTAGAAAAAGGTTCATGTGTGTGTTTGTCAGTCTGTGGACAGCATAACCAAGAAACGAAAAATAGGTTGAAAACCAAAGTTGGTATTTAAGTTTAATGTCTTTCAAGGATGCGACACGAAGGTTTTGAAGAAAATAGCCCCACCCTAAACTACCCTTTACATAGAACATTTTTCGAAAATTTTGATTTTCTCAAAAATGGCTGCAACGATTTTGATTAAAATGGCATATGTTTGAGATATTTTTATGACAAATGAAATGTATATCTTGAATTTTCTGGCTATAGCCCCTGTAGTCGTATTTATTCTGGACGACTTTTGCATAACTGGTAAACCGTTAGAGATAGACCAAATCATACTATACAAAAAATGTAGATCTTGCTAAAATACACAATTTATGTCCAAATAAATTTTCTTGTAGGGTGAACCATTTCGAAGATATTTCTTGTTATGTGTGTGAGTTTCGGAAAACTAAAACTTTCGTGAAACGGGACATCGTTGTTTATTTTTTTATATGTTAAGTGTGCAAAGAGAACGGAATCTCAAAGCTTTAAAAGATTTGACTATGGCACAAAGCCTACTGTATTCTAATATTCCCCTTGCACCTACAAGGAAATAAGCAATAAGATAATTTGTACAAATGTTTATCTCAACTAACACGAAGAAGATATAGGAACAAGAGTTCATAAGAATGGTTAGTACAAGAGTAGAGAAAGTCATATGAGTGTAACACAAAAGACTTCTTAAAATTTATTTTAAGTTGCTTGAGCTTGCTGTTATTATCGTGGCTTCATAAGGATACAGTACATTGAAAGAAAATAGGTTGCATATATGCTTCACCACCCTTCTCAGCCGGTGCGTGCATAGCAGGAAGGTGTGTGTATGGAATGTTCTGCCTTTGTTTTCGACCAAACAGCGGTGTATTTTTAGGTGAAAATGACATTTTCGATTTTTTAATTATATCACATAAACATCCTATAGAATCATTTTGGCCAAACATTTTTCCCGAACCGCCATTTTATAAGTCCAGCGATATGTTTGTCATCCATCGCTTTATTTTAATCACGCTGTGGTGCACTGGTGCTCCCCCCCCCCCCTCAGTTTTGCATTTTGTATGAAATGTTACTTGCAAGACAGTTTTCCTCTGATTTGTATGTAAATTTGCATACATGATGTCAAAGATTCAAGCATTTTATGACTGTTTTATTCACTGGCTCACAAAAAATAATTTATACCGATAAGAAAAGGAATTTTAAATCTAACAACTTCATAAAAACGAAAATCTATTTCTCTGCAGGTAATAACATTATCTTCAAGTACTTTCATTTATTTTCAGTTTACTTAACTATCAGAACATGCCACTAGCATATTTTAGTGAAAATTTGAAAGAAATTTATAAGAATTATGTGCTTGGGTGTATAATTATTTTATCTGAGAAACTGAGCTAGGAGATTGAGCTTTGCATAGTCATTTCTTTATTTATTCATATCAAATGTGCCAACTTTGAACTAAATAGATGTAAAATTGAACAAATTAAAAAACTTCAGTCCCAGTGCCCCTTAACTGTAGCAAATGTATGTAAATATTGCATAGCAGAAGCATTATTGTGGTTATGTGGAAAGTCAGTTTGCCATTTGAAGACATTGCTCGACATTGGCTATGCATATATGAATAATCTAGAACTTTACACGTAAACAGGACGCATGCGCGGAAAGGTAAACAAATACAGACTCCTCCTCGTTGCCATATAAACGCTACCTGTGAAGACCAGTAAAATGCCTCAGAAAGCTGGAGGGACGATATTAATGGAATTGAGTGTATACTAGTTAGATAGCAGATATATTATTTGGCGAATATCTTTGTTTGTTAAATATGCTTAAGTATGCTGTTTTAGGTGTATTATTCTTATCTTGTACACAGATTCTGGAGAAACGACGAGAATATAATCTACCAACTCTAATAGCTTTTATAGACTATGTAAAAGCTCTTGATAAAGTAAAAAGCAATCTGCTATGGGAAATAATGATTAAAAATGGATTTCCTCAACATTTAGTAAGAACAGTACAAAGTATGTATATAAATACAAAATTTAAATTGGAGAAATCATAGAAAAAGATAACCTAGATTAATTTAGGACTAAGACAGGGGTGTCCATTGTCACCTACCCTATTTAATATATAGATTAATGACGCATTTGTAGGATGGCAAACTATGCTCAGAACACATTTTAAAATAAAGGGGAGAAATGTTGACCCATTGCTGTTTGCTGATGACCAGATTTTAATTGCGGAGACGGAAGATAACTTACAAAGAGCCATACATGAATTAAATAATATTACAAGAGAATATAATCTTCAAATTTCATATGAAAAAACAAAAATAATGGCTTGTATAGGAACAAACCATTTAAGAGCAAAAATTTGCATAAATGATAAACCCATTCAACAACAAAGTGATTTGAATTATCTTGGCTACATTGTCATATACCAGCAATAGAGATATACAAAACAAAATAAACAAATTCCAAACAATATGTGGCACAATAAAAAGAACTTTTAAAAATTGTAATCGTCAAACTTTGTTAAAACTGTATAAAATAATGGCGATCCCAACCCTGCTTTATGGGTGTGAAAACTGGGTCTTGACTATCTCACAACAGAAGAAAGTGGAGGCTGCTGAGATGAAATTTCTGAGACAGGTAGCAGGTTATAGACTCATAGACAAGAAAAGAAACGAGGATATTAGAAGAGAACTGGAAATTTAGAGTCTAAATGAAACAATCATTGCATACAGGCAAAAATGGCAAGATCATGTGCAGAGAATGACCGAAGACCGTACACCACAAATAGTGCACAAGTATAAACCTGTAGGTAGAAGAAATGTTGGCAGGCCACGAATGAGATGGTCCGATCAATTTTCTTGAATTCGGACCGAGCCACAAGGCTTATACCGTGATGATGATGATGATGATTATGATGATGATGATTCTTGTGATTTCTGCTGATATAAATACACCAGAGGCATGTTGGTGATGTTTTTCCCGCCTTGCAAACTAACTTCGTTTGTTTTCTTTTTCCGAGGTCCTTCTGGCGTGGATCAAATTAAATATGTAATAATGAAATCAGCTCTAATTGTCCGTCTCAGTAAAAGACAAAGGGTTTATTCAGTTTCTAAAGTGTGCTTATGTTTAAGTTCACTGTCATGTTGGAGTCATTTAAAAGCGCCTATAGATTTAACTTTGAAAACCATTGGAAAATCATTGAACGTATCATGGACACCCTAGAATGCCAGTCGTTGACACCCTTTGCATGCACACGAAAATTCGAAAAAAACGTACATTACACTTACGTTTGTAAGCATTAAAAAGAAGTGCTGTTATGCTGTTATGCTAATCTCTGGTTGATAAAATTTGGTCAATGTAGAGAAAGTCCAAAAACAAATATAAATGCTTCTTGTGCCCAAATACAGGAAGCCTTTCTGCAGCATTCCTTCTTAACCTGAAGTTGCCATAAAAATATGCGATCATAATTTGATATACCTTATTATCAAATAATGGCGCTTTTACTGTTCCAAATATCTTCAATAACGGGGTAGTAAGGGGTAGTGATGCGCCTCCTATAGCCTCTCCTACCCAATTCCCATCCTCATCCTGCCCGTGGTGCACCCTGCTTTTAACAGATGAGGCTCTGGGGACCGAATCACAGCGGTATAACTGTTTCATCTAAAATGGAGGAAATGTCATTTACATATGTGCTGCCCTATCACAGCACAACAGCGTCCCTCAGAGGCACATGAGGGGAAGGTCGGTGGATCTAAATATCATCTATTTAGTCCTCCCGGCTAGGTCCGATGGACCCGTTGACCAACGATAGGTGTGGTCCCCCTTGCAAAATGGGGGTTTAAGTCGGGTGATGTAACTGCCACATTGTAAAACTGGTGCCCGTTAAGACAACAGTTACATGAAAGCCACATACATGAATATGAGTCCTAAAGATAAACATTCCGGAGTTAAAACTGTCCCCCAATCGGATCTCCGGGTGGGGACATCTTTAGGCAAATTTCATCATTGTTCCAATACTTTAAGAATTCTACAATGGAATGCAGGAGGCATGTCCCAGCCTAAAAGACAAGAGCTAATGAAAATATTAAAAGACCAAGATATAGATGTCTTCACAGTACAAGAAGCCAATATATCACAAGAACAGGAAATATACTTTGAAATGGATCAGTACACTACACATATACTTCCAAAGGCTCGTCAAATAGCAAGTGGTATTCTTACAGGGATTAAAAGAAATATGAAAGCTAATATCCAAATCCAAAAAACAATGGAAGAACAAGATAAATCAGAAATAGTTAAAATTGAAGTATGGAAAAGTAACTACCACTATAGAATTTACAGTATCTACAATCCTCCAGACAATACACTAGATCTAAATTCTATTCCCATAGAACCCAAAAGTATTTTAATAGGTGATTTTAATGCACACTCCCCTAGGTGGGGCTACAGAGATATAAATTCAGCAGGAAGAGTCATAGAAGACCTATTAAACTCGTCAACAATGGAATTAATATTTAATCCAAATGATCCACCCACTTACCTTCATTATAATGGTTCGGGTACAAATCCTGACCTTCTGATGGTGTCATCTGACATAATTGACAATACAAAAAGAGAAATAATAGAAGACCCAGGTTCAGGCCACAGAATCACCATAAACTCCATAAGAGGTCTAATAAATAAAAGTAACAAACCAAAAGTTAAAACTTCTTGGAATTTTAAAAAAGCAGATTGGTCCAGTTTCCAAAATGAGATAGAAGGGAAGTGTAATATACTGTTAGAATCAGAGTTCAAGTCAACAGATGAAATGAATAAAAAAATTTGTGAAATATTATTGACAGCAGCCAAAACACATATCCCCAAAGGAAAGTTAAAGAAATATAGCTACTTTTGGTCTCCATCTTTATCTAAGTTAAAACACGAAAGAAATATAGCAAGAGTCAAAGCCGAAAGAACCAAGTGTCCAGAAGATGTACAAAACTGGAGAAGAAAAGCAGCCATTTTTAAGAAAGAATTAATTACAGCAAAAAGGGCCAGTTTCACAAATTTTGTAGAACATATGGACTATAGGAAAGATGGAAATAAAATATACAAATTCCTTAATAAAACAAAATTATCAAAAAATACAACTGAACCATTAAAATATAATAACAAAAGCTTAACTACAGATAGGGAAATAGCAGAATCCCTTAACAAGTTTTATGCTCAGTCACAAAGAGTACCCCAAGCGTATAAAAAACAAGATAAGGCTATCCAAAAAACTATCAGAGAAACTAGTAAGCCAAAAGGTATACGAAATGATATTTTTATTCAGGATTTAAATGAAACAGAACTGGATTTAGCAATAGAACAATTACAGAACAAAAAATCTCCTGGACCTGACAAGATCCATCCAGAGTTTATTAAACACCTTGGCAGGAAAGGAAAAGAAATCCTACTTAAACTGTATAACACGTGTTGGAGAATGACTGTACCTTCCGACTGGAAAAAAGCCATTATCATCCCGATTTTAAAGAAAAACAAACCCTCAAACAATATTAATAGTTTCAGACCAATATCTTTGACCAGTGTTATTGCAAAAGTGATGGAAAGAATGGTGGCATCTAGACTTAACTGGTTCCTAGAATATTACAACTTAATTAATAGTTCACAGACCGGCTTCAGACAGAATCATAGTACAAGTGAAAATGTACTCCTACTAAGCCAAGACATCAAGGAAGCTTTCAATAGAAACGAGGATACCTTGGCAGTATTCATTGATTTTAAATCAGCATATGACTCAGTCTGGAGAAATAAATTAGTTGAGAAGTTGCAATCAATAGGTGTGAAAAGTAACATGCTTAAGTGGATAACTCAGTTTATTTCACAAAGATTTTGTGCCACAAAATATAATACATACATTTCCAAATATAAACAAACACACCGAGGACTTCCACAAGGTGCTGTTCTGAGCACAACACTCTTTAACATATATATAAATGACCTTCCATCAATAATAAAAACTTTAGAAACCAAAATTGCTCTATTTGCTGACGATGTAGTCATTTGGACTTCAGGCTCTTCAAAAAAACCTGAATTAATTAAAGACAGAATAGAAACAGCCCTAAACAAAGTACATGAATGGAGCTCCAAAAACCTCATGACTATCAATGTGGAAAAAACAAATTATGAATTATTTACACTAAAATACAAACCAGTTAATATTAGCATAAATTATAATGGTAAACCACTCAAAGCAGTTGATGATGCCAAATACTTAGGCATCACTTTCGACAGAAAGCTAAGTTGGAAAAAACATATAACAAACATCTCAGAAAAGGTTGAAAAGAAATTGCAAATCCTGAAAAGGTTAGCTGGTGCTAAATGGGGCTGCTCAAGGAGAGTCCTTAACACAACATACAAAATGTATATTAAACCAAACCTCTTGTACTGTTCTGAAGCTTTAATAACAGCAGCAAATGCTAACATCAATAAACTTGAACAAATACAAAATCAGGCTCTTCGCCTAATCACTGGAGCAGTTAAATCCACACCTATTGATGCCATGCTTGCCTTAACACGGACCCCATCAATAACAACAAAAATAGAAGAACAAGCATTGGTCCAACACGAGAAAATGTTACGACTGCCAAACTCTAAATGGACAAAAGAGAACCTCCCCCCTTCAATCCTTAAAACTCATAGTAGTTTCCTAGAAAAGGTAACACAGATTAAATCCAAATTGAACATTCCTAACACCAGAGAAAATCTACTTATTAGAGAAAATCCATTGGAATTATTGCAACCTACCTTCAATTTGGAATTAATAGAGGAAATAAGTAAATCAGACACACCAAAAGAAATACAAAAACTTCTAGCTCTGGAAACAATCAATACTAGGTATCCCACAGAAGAATGGCTGCACATATATACTGATGGATCCTCGAAGGAAAACCTTACTGGAGCTGGAGTTACATGTTCACATTTTTCCTTTTATCATTCTGTTGGCAGAGACACAACAAATTATGATGGAGAAATAGAGGCTATATACATTGCTCTCCGACAATTATTAAATCTTCCCTTAAATAAATTTAACAAGGCAGTAATTCTTTCGGATTCTAAAGCTGCAATTCAGGGAATATGTTCAAATACTACAAAGAAGTCAACAAAAATTAGAGAATGCTACAAAATGTTAACACAACTCCAAAAAGTTAATAAGACTGTTCATCTCCAATGGATTCCAGCACACTGTGGAGTCATGGGAAACGAAGCTGCAGACTCACTTGCAAAGAAAGCCACAACAATAACACAAAAGTCTAAATTCAATTTCTCATATTCCTCAATAAAACGCTTGATCATTAAAAATTTTTGTCATTCATACCTACAAGAAATAGAAACAAATGCCAAAGATAAAAAATGGATTACACTACTTTCCAATCCAGATATAATCCCCCAGAGACCAAGGAAAACAGCTGTTGCAGCCTTCCGACTATTGACAAATCACGACTGCTTGGCAAGTCATCTCTACAGAATGGGTATCTCAGCCTCACCGATATGTGTCCTGTGTAACGATCCAGCAGAAATGAATGAAGAACACTTGAAGACCTGTGAAGCATTAAGATCAGAAGAAACTACAGTTCAAAAGTATTGGAAAGCACGAATGCTAATGGCTTCATTGCCAGATGCAAGGCACTAGAAAACAACAACAACATATCTTCAATAACCTGACATGAACATGTTCCGTATTGCACTGAGGTTAATGTAACAAAACAATTACTCCAATATTTGCCAACCTGAAAAGTCACTTCGACGGCTGTTACTCAGCTTGAAGTTGACTTCGTTGACTCTGTCTGTATTAGCGTCGAATCCAATTGCTGCTGGCAGGCTGAGGTTTAGCCTGATGATGTTTGCTGCGCACCCCCCTCCCCCCGGATACCGGGCCGCGCAGTAGCGGTCCGGATTCGATCCCAGTAACTGCATGTGAGATTTATGTTGCACGAAGCGGCGCTGGGGCAAGTTTTCCCCGGGTTCTCCAATTTCCCCTCCATCTCATTCCACCGGTGCTCTATCTTCATTCCATGCATCATCAGTGTCACCACCTGCGGTGCCGTATGTAGTAAAAGCGGGCGTTAAACACTACAAAGAGCTGGGTATGTCTTTAAGGTGGCTTGTTTTAGTTTAATTTGGGGTTAAGAAGGAAGCTTTTGCTTCTCGACAACTATCCTTTAGGATACAGAAGTTCTATGCGTCCTGGCGGATGTGAAATATGTTAAATGTTCAATTTAGTTGATGGGGATAATTTTGAGAGCCGAACAGCTCTTGAATGGGATTCAGCTTTACCTGCTGATGGAATTGCTCCAGTATTCTCTGGTATGCTCACAAACCATATGCGGGGAACCCGATATGACCTGAAGCGGCGTATTCTTCAATCATACTCCCCAAGAGACCTCATCGTGGCACTTTGGTGTCTTGGTAATTTGGCGTAGAATTTTGCTGTTCGGCATCTAATTGCATCCTCCATGTCTGGAAGAGATGAGGTTTGGTGAAGCAATCTGACGAGGAAAGGGAGGGCAATAGATGGACAGGAGTCCTCTGTTCTGCGTCCTTTGTATCTATAATGTCCATGGATATGCCCCAGAAGTCGTAGGCTAAAGCATAAACAGGATAATGTGATCCCGAAAAGGATGTAGCATTAGGCGAGTGGACTTCTCGCACCTCAGCATGGTGTACAGTGGTGCAATGATTGCTCCCTGCATCCGTGTGAAGAGATTTCGTACGTCTCCGGTCCGCTGAGAGAAGCACACATGTGGAAGGTTGTATCGATAAATTTATTAAATTTCACGTTGAACTTCATATATATAAGTGCCTAATATTTGTGAATTGTAAGTTGAACAGCAGTTTAACGCAATGGCGGATTTAGACGAATTCTTCGCTAAAAAGATCGCAAGAAACCAAAGGGGAAAAATTCACAACTGCCGATGAAATAGCAAAGAAATTAGAGGAAAAACAACACCACTGGAGGAAGAACATCAGAAAAGCAGTAGAGAAACTTACACTGTAAACTGTGAAGGGGTAGATGCAACAATATTATTTGTGTTGTATAGATGCTACAAACATAACGTGAACACCACTTGTTGCATAAAAACATGTAGGTGCCCTACCGATTGAGCAGTGTGACCAGCCCTGCACGTTATTGTCACATTTTAATAATGCATTTATTATTCGATTGTACATACGAGAATCGAAAGCCGCGCCTTCAACTTTTACTGTTTTGTTGGCCCTGACATAGTGATACAACAGTATGGTATAACCTTTAAAAAGTGTACCTTTAAAAAATAGAAGACAAATTGAATATATTAGAATATTGCCTACAATATTAGCACAAATTATTTTATATCGAAGTTTCGCTTTCGGCTACGGGAAATGTGTGCAGACGAGAAAGTATTGATTGGTTTTGATTGGTGATTAGGTGCGCCTTTGCTGAATATCAGTGTCCTTATGAACTGGTGCCCCTTCGATTGGTGGATTAGTAATGTCGTTATGAACTGGTGCACCTTTGATTGGTGGATAGCAGTATCGTTATGAAGAGGCGGATATGAGATCCATTACAGTGATGCATAAACACAACATTATAGTATGGTTGAACATAAAATATATATCGTATATATCAGTTACCGAGTGAAATGGCTCTGCGGTTATGTGTGGGGCTTGTATTCGGGAGTTCGTGGGTTCGATTCCCAGCCCGACCTTTCTGACACACTATTCTCCCGGATAATTGCATGCCTTCCTGTAATATAATTTCACCTTACTTTTAATTTCACTTTACGTTACATCTGCTTGGTTTTTTCAGGGCTATAAGTGCATGGCAGGTGTTTGTTCTCTATAAGTCCTCATCCTCTGGATCGGGGGAGCTCTGCAAGTCCGCCAGGGGACTTCCAATAAGCGAAAGAGCTATTAAAACCATTAAATAACTAAGCCTGTTACGCTGATGGTGGCTCATCCCCATATATTTTTCTATGGATGGATAAATACTGTCAAACTACTCATTCATAGAGAATTAACTAAAGAAATGCGTTAAGTTCAGAAGTGAAACGATTCGTTATGACTAGAGTTGTAAAGCTACCGTGGGCTGTCGTAGACAATCATAAGTAAGAGTAGACTGCGGTAATTTTCCTAGTAGAATTGGTCAATTGTATTAAGAAGCTACCCGCATTAACTGTACGTTAGATGTGTTGCATAACTATTCGGCGTTACCACATATCAAACGCGTTGTTTACGTTTTACTTTCTCTACTGGTAAGTAGGGGAAGTATTGTATTCCACCCAAAAATTCGATGTCGATATTTCAACGGAAATATATGCTTTGAGGACCCCTGAATCCAAAAAAAAGCATTTTTAGAAAAAGGTCCGAGTGTGTGTTTGTGTGTCTGTCTGTGGACAGCATAACTCAAAAACGAAAAGTTGGTTAAAAACCAAAGTTGGTATTTAAGTTTAATGTCGTTCAAGGATGTGACGCGAAGATTTTCAAGAAAATAGCCCCACCCTAAACTACCCTTTACATGGAAAATTTTTCGAAAATTTTGATTTTCTTGAAAATGGCTCTAACGATTTTGATTAAAATGTCATATGTTTGAGATATTTTTATGAAAAATGAAATGTATATCTTGAATTTTCTGGCTATAGCCCCTGTAGTCGTATTTACTCTGGACGACTTTTGCATAACTGGTAAACCGTTAGGGATAGACCAAATCTTGCTCTACAAAGAATGTAGATCTTGCTCAAATACACAATTTATGTCTCAATAAATTTTCTTGTAGGGTGAACCATTTCGGAGATATTCCTTGTTATGTGTGTGAGTTTCGGAAAACAACTTTAGCGAAATGCAACAACGTTGTTAATTTTTTTATATGTTAATCGTGCAAAGAGAACGGAATCTCAAAGGTCAAAAACATTTGACTGTCGCACAAAGCCTACTGTATTCTAATATCTCCCTTGTACCTACAAGGAAATAAGCAGTAAGATAATTTGTACGAATGTTTATTTTAACTAACACGAAGAAGATATAGGAATAAGAGTTTGTTAGAAAGGTTAGTACAGGAGTAGAGAAAGTCATGTGAGTGCAACACATCAGACTTTTTTATATGTTAAGTGTCCAAAGAGAACGGAATCTCAAAGCTTTAAAAGATTTAACTATCGCACAAAGTCTAATGTATTCTAATATTCCCCTTGCACCTACAAGGAAATAAGCAATAAGACAATTTGTACGAATGTTTATTTTAACTAACACGAAGAAGATATAGGAATAAGAGTTTGTTAGAATGGTTAGTACAGGAGTAGAGAAGGTCATGTGAGTGCGACACATCAGATTTTTGATCATGTTTTACTAGATTGAGTTTGAAAGTTCTCCAAACTGAGACAGGGTATAAAAGGTCCGCTTAACCTAATGAACTTTAGTATCCTCAGAAACATTTGGAAGTACCTCTAGGTATACCAAGTTGAGATCAAAGGCAGTGGTAGCGATCAGGAGTAATATTATTTTGAACCGAGAAGTACAATTTTTATTTTGAGCACAGTGAACAAACTCAAGTTTACAGGTTTTGGTGACCATTAAATTTCTTAATTCCTTATATTTTGTATTAAGTTTGTTTCCCTGCCAATGATACCAACACTACGGGTAAGCTTTCCATTTACTGGGTCATTTATGTACATAGTACTGTGACATTAGAGTGCAACTATAATCATAGGCCAATGCTGAAGTGACACAACTCCAGCTCCCGGTAAAGGATGGATAGCAGGTGTGTCCGTCAAGAGCTGACTGGTACATGATTGGAAAGGGAGAGAGGGGGATAGGTATTCTTGAAGAATCCAGAAGACTAATCAAGAATTTGTGAAAATTGACCTCCCAGGTGAATGCTGGGAAGGATAATTACTGGGGCTTGGAAGTTGAAGACTCACAAATTGGCTAAAAAGACCTTTAAAATAGCTAAAATATTCAAAAAAATGACCTAAATGCTGAAAGAAAGACACTAATTAATAATTTCAGTTTCAATTTCATATCTGATGCATATGTTTGAAAACACCACATTCTAAAGGTACGTAATATACACAGTGACAAAAACTACATAAAAGAAATGCTTCTTATGATTTAGGAATCAGTGATGGACATTCTGGAAAAAGAAATTGAAATAAGCATCTCTTTGCTAAATGAATATTCTCACTAAGGCACTCCAAAGGTTTTGTAAAATGGAGGCAATTTGGAACACTAACTAGCGCTTTGTGACTTTCTTTCCTTCGCGGCCCGGGAGCCTGCTCTCGCGTATTTCCAGGACCTTCTAGATACCGGACCTGACGCTGGGATGCAAGATGGCGGCCTATGTGGTGGGAACTACTTATAAACAACTCGTCTGCAGGCTACGATTTCAACGCAGTAAAATAAAAATGTAGTGTAATAACACGCCTATTTTGTGAATATGGGCTGTGTTAAACACAAAAGCACTGTCTTAAACATAACCTCAGGTAAACAAAAAAGAATGACATTTAATATTAAACGATAACCCATGGGCAATGAAATATATAACCTTAAATATCATTCATGCAATCTACAGTTTTACATGCCATTATGTAACTGCATGACACACTCAAATTACAAAGAAGATAGACAAAACTGCAAGGAGCATGTTACTTAAATAAAACAGAAATGTTGACACTGAGTTGGCTCAGAATTATTAATCATTGTTTACACTGTTTTTCACACTAGCACCACGTACATGCAGTTTTACATGCAGCAACATAACACATTTCTTCTTAACTACAGCTATACATTTAAATTACAAAAACAAAAGATAATGTATAAATACAAGCAGCATACTAATTACATGAAACAAACTGTTGGTGTTGCAGCTGTCACTAATTGAGTTCACTCGAAATTATTGTCTTTCACTATTCACCATGTTATATACACACCGGCAGCTAACACACATAACGCTGCAATTTATAGTAATTAAATACTGAATTTACAAGCTTTACATTGCAATTTACTTTTTGTTTTAACTGAAAGTTTCTCATTTTTAATTTGCATCCGGGAATGCAACAATTATGGGGCATTGTCATGTTTGAGGTTAGGTTGAGGTATGACTACAATAACATACACTACTGGAACAGCTTTTCTTCAACAACCTCGTAATCGTAGCACAAATTGTACTTGCAAACAGATAAATTAACTACACTATAAGGCTAATGTAGCCATAGTCTTAGATTGAACACAATAAACATGAACACGTGGATAGCACACGGCACAGTCAACACGTTATTAGATTTATCCCCGTTCCCTATACTGCCCAAATAAAAGTTTTAAACACTCGCTTTGCTAATATAAAGGCAAACTTACATAGGAATTATTATAACAAAGAATAACTCGAAGACATAGAAAACAATACGAAGAATAGCGTGCGGAAGCACCTCAAAAATCACCACCAACTGCCGGCGCCATTTTTGCACAACTGGGATGCCAGTGTCAGGTCCGTTATCCAGAGGGTCCTGATATTTCTCATGCTCCATATACCACTGGACGCGGAACCACTTCAGCAGTAAATTTCATCTAGCAATATTTGCAGAAAAGAACACTTCCATCAGTAGAAAATACCTCTACTCCAAATTTAGATAGTAGGCTTAGTTTTATGTATATTTGTTCGACAAATTGTTAAATGATAGTCAAGCATAAGATGAATGCAAACCTGACTCCTCTGGTCAAGGTAATTGCTGGTCTAAAATAATGAGAAGCTTCAGTAGTTTCTCTCAGGATGCACACATTTCCTCTGCTGGCGTAATTGCATGCATACAACACAAAGACTCCCCGCAACTATCTGTTGTAGTTAGTCTCAGCAGTGGGTATTAGTTAAAAAAAATGAAATTGAGATTATAGTCTATTGGACAGGAAAAACAGGAAAATTTGGCCACTTCCCGTCCAAGAACGGTATTAAATGAAATAAACAGGCCAAAAAAGGATGTTTAAACCCAAAAAAGAAAGAAAGAAAACAACAACGAAAAAGCGCACAAGTCAAACTTTTTTTGGTGAGCCAAAAAAGGTACTTATCCTAAACTTCTTAGGCCTAATAATTACACATCCGAAATTCCTGTCCTTTCATTTCGTTTCATGTCATTTCCATCCGGCTTTGTGTCGGTTGCGTTGCGAGGGTGGCGCCTCTCAGTGGTTCATGCCTGCACTCTGTCTCGGCGCCGAGGTGGGGTTGCTGTCGTTTGTCCTTGGCGCTCAACAGTCGTAACCTTAGTAGCAGCCTTCGTGCACGAACCTCGCGTCGAGATGCAGGTCTGTCTACACCTGTACAGACCTGTCCTCGCTGGGCGTCTCCTTGAAGCTCTTCGGCCACCCGTTGGATACTATCATCTCATCCCTTCCACCCAGATGGGCGTACAATATCCGAATAAGCGTCATCAGTACCGAATCCTCTCCGACATGTAATCAATTGATTAGCCAATCAACCAAAAGGGACTGAAACTACCCGGTTCCAGTTTTTATTGATAAGAAACGAAGTGCCAGTCACTCAGTGTTCTCTGAGTGAGGTTATAACAACAGTTTTTACGAACATGCCAATAGTGCGAGCGATCTGCTAATTTAATTCGTTTAAAACTGGACTGCGGATTCCAAGATAGGTTCCTATTTATGTATTACGTAATAAATGTTGTTGAGATAGATTTAACAGACATTGGTACAGTATGACGTCATATGATTTTGCATGTTTGCATGTTTTAATGAGCCATGCTGTAAGTTGAATATGCAATGATGTCAATATTAGCGTACCGAACTCTGAATTTTGTGTTGAATCAGAACTGTTCAAAATCTGTACGCGATACGCAAAAACTTTTATTATTTTCGAAATCAGAGCACCCGAATTGACCATTATGATTCAAAATATTCCGTGCCGCAAAATCATCGCAGGGCGGTGTTCATGATGATAGGTGCATAAGCTTTGATGAACTGGAATGATGAAAGGGCGTGCAATCCACAGTAAGGAATTGCAGACTGTTGTCCAACATTGGGTGCGTAATACCCCCCCCCCTCCAATTAATAGTCCCGTGAAGCAATATTGAAGTTGTCAGGAAGGTGGCAGCAGTGTGTTGACGATGGTGGAGTATGTTGAGAAATCCTATGCACATTGAAACACATAAATAAGCTACAAAAATTAATGTAAATCATTTCCGAACGCCTCTCGTATATATTTCGTTGTCGGGTAGAGTGCATTCTAAATGTGTGCTGTACTTTACATTTTGCACAATTTCTTTGTAATAAAACTTCTTAAAAAATCTGATGTGTTGCACTCACGTGACTTTCTCTACTCTTGTACTAACCATTCTTACAAACTCTTATTCCTATATCTTCTTTCTTGTTAGCTGAGACAAAGATTTGTACAAATTATCTTATTGCTTATTTCCTTGTAGGTGCAAGGGGAATGTTAGAATATGGTAGGCTTTGTGCGATATTCAAATGTTTGAGATTCTGTTGTCTTTGCACACTTGACATATAAAAAAATGAACAGCGATGATCCATTTCAGGAAAGTTTTAAGTTTTCCGAGACTCACACACATAACAAGGAATATCCCCGAAATGGTTCACCCTACAAGAAAATGTATTGAGACATAAATTGTGTAGTTTAGCAAGATCTACATTGTTTGTATTGTATGATTTGGTCTATCTCTAACGGTTTACCAGTTATGCAAAAGTCGTCCAGAGTAAATAGGACTACAGGAGCTATAGCCAGAAAATTCAAGATATACATTTCATTTGTCATAAAAATATCTCAAACATATGATATTGTAATCAAAATCGTTAGAGCCATTTTCAAGAAAATAAAAATTTTCGAAAAATTTTCCATGTAAAGGGTAGTTTAGGGTGGGGCTATTTTCTTCAAAATCTTCGTATCGCATCATTGAAAGACATTAAACTTAAATACTTTTTTTTTATTCAAGGGGCCTCAAAACTTATATTTCCGGTGAAATTTCGACATCGAATATTTGGGTGGAATACAATACTTCCCCTACTTACCAGTAGAGAAAGTAATAAATAACTGCTCGTTAAAGTTGAAGTCAGATAGATGAAGGAAAGGTCCTCGAATGATTGCAAAGAGTGCAGTCTTATAATGACGTGGCAGTAAATCTTCCTCCCTGAACACGTCTGCTTTTCGTCAACCCTGTGCAACTTTACGACCCATTCTGTACCGGAAAAGGAAGACGAGGGGGAGACTGGATGCTTGCTCATCGTAAATGCGTTTAGAATCTTAATGCTACGGTGAGCTTATATCATCCTTAAAGTTTAAAGCCGGAGCTGTCACATCCACAACCACATAATGAAGAAGCATGGACCATGAAGCTAGCGCTCTTATTTCTGTAATATTGGCTAAATAGAAAGGACTGCGGAGAAGTGCATTGTGTAAAGACTGGCCTGGAGTTTGCAGCTATATCAATGAAAACGTTTGCTAATCGTGAATTTTCCCTCTAGGCACCTGCAAAAAATATTTCTCCCTCCTGATAAGCGTATGGCTGTCACAGAGAAAGGCAGCGTGGTTACAAAAATCTGTGTTGCACTCACATAACTTTCTCTACTCTTGTACTAACCATTCTTACAAACTCTTATTCATACATCTTCTTCGTGTTAGTTAAGATAAACATTTCTACAAATTATCTTATTGCTTATTTACTTGTAGGTGCAACGTGAACTTAGAGGCTACAGTAGGCTTTTTGCGATAGTCAAATGTTTTAAAGCTTTGAGATTCTGTTGTCTTTGCACACTTAACATATAAAAAAATGAACAACGATGATCCATTTCATAAGTTTTCCGAAACTCACACACATTACAAGGAATATCTCCGAAATGGTTCACTCTACAACAAAATTTATCCGGACATAAATTGTGTATTTTAGCAAGATCTACATTTTTTGTATAGTATAATTTGGTCTATCTATAATGGTTTACCAGTTATGCAAAAGTTATCCAGAGTAAATACGACTACAGGGGCTATAGCCAGAAAATTCAAGATATACATTTCATTTGTCATAAAAATATCTCAAACATATGGTATTTTAATCAAAATCCTTAGAGCCATTTTCAAGAAAATCAAAATTTTCGAAAAATCTTCCATGTAAAGGTTAGTTTAGGGTGGGACTATTTTCTTCAAACTTTTCGTGTCGCATCCTTGAAAGACAACCGACTTTTCGTTTTTGAGTTATGCTGTCCATAGACTGACTGACACAGACACACACAGATCTTTTTCAAAAAATGCTTTTTTTTTTTTTTATGGATTCAGGGGGCCTCAAAACATATATTTCCGGTGAAATCTCGACATGGAATTTTTGGGTGGAATACAATACTTCCCCTACTTACCAGTAGAGAAAGTAAAAATTGGTGGTCATTCCATAGAGGGAGATAGTGCGTAAAATGTGCCACTGAAATAGTATGTTGTGATATAAGAATGGTAAATGGTTTTTATGCTCGACTATACCCAAATTTATTAATTACAACTCTGATAGCGATCCTTTAATGGACCTTCTTCAGTTCAAACTTTCATTAAAGGACTGGTCTTCATCCAATCGAACAATTCAATTTTTATTAAAAGACAGCTGTTCCACCAATCAGAGAATTCCCATGCAACAATGACAAAGCGCAATATCGATTAATTCTCGAAACGCAACTAGAGCGAGTTTAGAAAACGCTAAAATGTCGGACAGTACTGACAGTGAGATGCAACTTACTCCACTTAAGTTACCCCTCCATCCTAAATTGCCGTCTACATGGAAAATTGTTCGGAAATTTTGATTTTTTTCAAAAATGGCTCTAAGTTTTTTGATTAAACTGTCACATGTTTAAGATGTTCTTATGGCAAATGAAATGGATATTTTGAATACTCTGGCTACGAGCTATATTGTGCTTTTACCCTTGATGACTTTTTCATAAGATAGAACAAATCTTACTCCACACACGCACGCACACACACACGCACACGCGCGCACACACGCGCACACACACACACAACACACATGCAATGTAAACCTCGCTAAAACAATTTGTAAAATCATGTTTTTGTATGAAGTGAATCATTTTGGATATATTCCTTGTTGTTAACATGAAGTAGAGGAGAGAAAAAGTTGAGAAGGTCATATGAGTGCAACACATGTGTTTATTCAAATACACAGAGTTTGACAATAAATTCACTTTGTTTTAAATGATGCTGTCTTTTAAAGCTTAGATATTCCAATCTCAACAATTTAATTCTGAATACGTACAAGTTTTTTTTCCGTTACATTTGCTTGCCACCAGTAGACTATGACTCATATTGTATTCACCTCTCTAGTAGATTTATGTGAATCTTCTTCAACGCATAAAATGTCGAGGACTCACCGAAGCGGCCCGGGTTCGATCCCAGGCCACCGCATGTGGGATTTGTGGTGGACGAAGCGGTACTGGGGCGGGTTTCCTCCGGGTTCTCCCCGCCATCTCATTCCACTAGTACTCCATCTTCATTCCATGTATCACCAGCGTCACCGCCTGTGGTGCCGTACGTAGTAAAAGCGGGCGTTAAACACTACAAAAAATGTGGAGGACACATATTCTTTCTCTTCCGGATTTTGGTTTGCCTTTACGTTTCCAATTTCATTTAATTTTTTCACAATTTGAGAGGTAGAACTGGAACTTAAAAACTCAATGCCACAGTGAGGATCTGAACCACAGACCCTCCGTCATGTTTCAACATGTTGATTGTGTTATGTTTCTATTCTGATGTGCATTTAAAAGTCACGTAGGGTATAGGAGAGGCAAACGGACAGAAGCATTGGACATTAATTTAAACAATCTTAAAATTGATTCTTCTGAAATAAGACAAAACAGAAAAAAATTAGTTGAAACATGTCACAATGTTCGTTTGCCCCAGCGAATGGAGCAAACGGACATCAAACTCTTTAGTCACTGTCAATATTCGTTCAATGCGGATCCTTTCCCGTCTCTACACAATTAACATGGTACCGGTTCACAGAATTGAGCCACTTCTCTCCTTCCTTGTGACACTGCTGGCATTCCTTGCAGATATTCTCTTTCTGATAGGCAAGCATCTTCTACCTTTCCTGGCTTTCGCTGCTGTTTCCCTTTCCTTTTCAGCACGGGCAGTTTTCCTAGCTTTTAGATCAGTATAGCTTCTGGGCTTCGTATAAAATCAGATTTTCTGGATCTCCTTTTGATTTCTAGTTTACCTTTGATATCCAGGAAAATAGAGGACTACTTAGCTGTTGAAACCTTGTCTAGGTATAGAAGCTTCAGTCTAACCTTCTTGCATTGTTGCGTTCCCCTTATTTGGGTTGCCTCCCACAGATTCTTCTAGTGAGCTTGATTCTGGGTTTCAGGAATTTAATTTTCAACACCAGGTTCTCTATCTTCATGTGAAAATTAAGATGGAACTGAATTTAAGTTCAGTAAATATGATACGTACATATCATTATTTAGATAGGACTCACATTTATACTTGTAGCTATAATTGCCGGATGAACAGGGCGTGTTCTTTTGCCCCACCCAAGCCGTAGCTTCGTCATCGAAGTCCTGGTGTCTCCGATGTCACCATTGTGCATCTAGAAAATCGTTTTACACATTCGTTTCTCATGAAAGTCTTGTCTGCTACGATGGAATCTTACAGTTCATGTAAATGACACAAAATGAAAACTTTCTTACATGTTTCATTTCTGTTGCGGGATTGCACGTTTGCTTTGCGATAATCACAGATCCTTCCCACAATATGTCGACACAACTCTGTGTACGCACGGATTCTCAATACGCAATGACACCAACATTGGTAAAGAAACTACAGTAAATTTTGTTAGCAAGTGTCCATGTGCCTCATGTCCGTTTGCTCCACCCTGTTGATGCCTCTTTCCGTCCTCATAACAAAACATCATTGGGAGTTGCGTTCTTTTACATCAGGGGAAGACAGGTATCGCTGCTGTGACGTCAGCTCACTCAGCTCACATGCTCCCAGCGAAAGCCAGTTGAACGTGTGACGTCACAGCGGGCCAGAGAAAATGGCATACGGGACATTGTAATTTTAATGTTGACTGTTTCAATTACAGAATAGTCACAGATTATAAATAATTACATTTCGGCTTTATGCCATATATATAAATTCTAGTTTATGTGAACAGTCATGTTATAACGCAAATAGAACAGAAATTATAACTATTTTGCCTGAGCAAGAAGAGATCTATACAGAACAATTAAGTGGACATTTCCGACATTTGCTATTTCGCTTTTCTTTAACTAGTTTGTCAATGTTAGGGCGTAATGTACGGCACATTTGTAACCGAAGACTGCATGTTAGATTGTGATCTGACAATATGCTTCGGGATTTTTACTTAGAAAGGTTCATAACAGAAAAGAATTGTTCGCACACATACGCAGAACCAAACATACATAATACCCGTGCAACAAGGGCATACAACCTCAGAAATCTGGTTTGAGAAACATTCTTATAACAATCAGCCAAGTCTTCCTTGTATTTATATTTGTCCTTCAGCAAATCGTCGCACTGTAAATTTATCAATTCAATTTGCTACTGCTAGAAACATTGTGAACATCCAATGGATACGGGGTGGCGAAGATCTGAAACGCAGTTGACAATGTTTCTACATCTTGAAGCCTGGTCTCAAACTGGTGTGAAACACGGGGAACTGAACACAAATACAGAACCACTACACACAACACTACAAAACGTCAACAAAAACACAAAATACAAAACAAAATGCGCAGTAACGCCCTTGAGATCCCTCACACAACAAATAAAAACCCTCAGACTAGACTGAAGAGGGTTCTCCCTAAAGAGCCCAGACAAGACATGCCCAAATAACATGTTTCATATTCATTCAGTTTCGTGCAAGTAGCGCCGCTGATCTAGGCAGCATAGCAATACACCGCTCTCGCCTGACGTCACACGAACGTACAAGCTGACTCTTCGTTTAAATACGTCACACGGCCCGAAGTTGTCTTCCCCTGTTTTACATCCACTAAGGAAGGTCATGTTTAAAGACTTTCAACTCAATAATGGTAACGGTTAATTATGGAGTAATGTTTTCTTTAATATCAAACCTTACTCTACATTTTACACATGTACCCAGTTTGGAAGTTGGGAATCAAAGTTTTAATAACCTTACTCCTTTGTGTGGGGAGATCTGCAGGTTACGTAAACACCTTCCATTAGGCTATCTGGCACGGTATTACCGGTTCACGAGAGGTTCTCCGTTTGGACCTCTGAGGACTTTTTGAAAAAACTCCCGTACATCTCAATCATTGGTAACTTCTGCACGTTCTGTGTGCACAAACATCCATTAGTGACAAATTGATGACACTATCTCTTTATCACCCTTCTACTGGGTGCTCCTATTTCAGATATCGATCGAAAAGACAAGTTGCACTTGTGTAGCTCAATCTTTTATATTAAACTGCAAGACCTAGCATGATTTTCCCACAGCATTAAACGCCATTGCTGGATTGTTACCACAGCGCCTCTGTGGTCAACCAGGAAACTATATAATGAAACAATAAAGCTTATAAATTTTTCTTTCTTTACCACAAATTGTTTCTCAGGTTATACGCTATAAATTAATGAAACTGGGACTTATATTAGGGACACCTGTATTAAAATCATATCTTAAGTATCAAAGTTACACAGTAATAGAAAAACACACTGACTACATTTTCATTGAACGTAATATTGCAGGCTTTCTACTCAATTAATGGTTCTTATACATTTCTTCTTTCTTTTTGGCAACAGCAATCTTGTCTTCATGCATCTGTTTCGTTTCTATTTTGTGTTCCTGAAAGGAAGACGTAAAAGCAAGATGGAAGCTGCCCATCACAAACAAGATCGATTAAGCTATTCTTTTGTGAGGAGTGCCTTGGAGTTCTTCTCTTAGGCGGAATATAACTCCAGTCTCCGACTTTTCCTAGTGCTTCTTTTATCTCTGATTTTTACGTTCTGTGCTGCTTATCTGAAACCCAAAAGGCGATACTGAGATGAAACGCTCCTTTTGAGATTTTCTAATAATAATAATAATAATAATAATAATAATAATAATAATAATAATAATAATAATAATAATAATAATAATAATAATAATAGTAATAATAATAATAATAATAATAATAATAATAATAATAATAATAATAATAATAATAATAATAATAATAATAATAATAATAATAATAATAATAATAATAATAATAATAATAATAATAATAATAATAATAATAATAATAATAATAATAATAATAATAATAATAATAATAACAACAACAGTAACAATAACAATAACAATAACAACAATAACAATAACAATAACAGTAACAACAATAACAATAACAACAATAACAACAACAATAACAACAATAACAATAGGTAATAATAACTAAAGGCACTCCAAGAAGGCACTTTTGAGAAAATTAAGAATATCGAAAGCTTTCACATATAAAGGGTGATTCCGTTTAGGGAATGTTTGTTGCTATCCTTTTTTGGAATACTTAGCTGTGCTTGAATAAGAAGTTTGACACTTACGCACTTATCTGATTTTCATTTTTGAGCTATGCACATACAAATTCACACACACACACACACACACACACACACACACACACACACACACACACACACACACACACACACACACACACACACACATACATACACAAGGACCTTTTTTCTAAATATGCTTTTTTGGGATTCAGGGGCTCTGAAAACATATATTTACGGTGAAATCACGACATTGAATTTTTGGGGGGGATGCAATACTTCCCCTACTTACCAGTAGAGAAAGTAAAAAAGTTGTGTTACAGTCAGGTTAGAGAAATGGTATACTATGTGTACAAATACTTCCTGAGAAAGATGGGAAACAGTTGAAGCGCAATACTTCCCCTATTACCCCTACCTGACGCCGCCATTGTTCCCGACGGCTACTCTAGTGAGCCAATGGGACCACATCCTTAATGAAGATATGTTAAAAGAACATCAGGCACAACCTGTGTTAGACTTCATACAACAATATAAACAATTGGAATGGCCACATATTCCGTATGACCAGGACTAGGATTCCTAAGGCAGTGCTCCATTATTGCCCAATAGGAAAGTGACTTCTTGGCCGTCCAAGGAAGAGGTGGACAAAACATTCTGTGCTGAGATCAACCTGCAGAGATCTATTGCTTCGTCATGCATTAGATACTTATTAGCAAGCTCTGAAAGTTATTTTTACTGCGTAATAGCTACAAAGTAATAACACTGTGTGCTGGAGAAAAACAAGATGTGTAATTTGCGTGACGTCACTGCGTCAGAGAAGACGGCAATTACTTTGGAGTAGGAAACTACTATCATTACATTACATATCAATGTCGCTTATTAGTGACAGTAGCACTAAAATTATGGTATGCAAACCCACTCGCAGTGTCTGTTTTGTGGAGCCACAGTATTCGTACTCTGTATCCTATGTTTTGTCTCAAAGTGGAGCCAACTTCTTTTGTTTTTTAGCATTGCCCTACCTTTTTTTCCCATACATAATGCACACAAACACCTATGTTCCAGGCGGGATACGAACCTGTGATACTGTGCGTGGTGGAGGGACAGCGGCAACGAGGGTCTGCACAAAACGATCCTTTTTAATTTCTCTACTACGTATAGTAAGTAGAGGATCTATTGCATTCCATTCAAAAATTCGATGTCGAAATTTCACCGTAAATATATGTTTTGAGGCGCCCTGATTAAAAAACACCATTTTTACAAACAGGTTCGATGTGTGTGTGTGCGTGTGTGTGTGTCTGTGTGTGTGTGTGTGTGTGTGTGTGTGTGTGTGTGTGTGTGTGTGTGTGTGTGTGTGTGTGTGTGTGTCTGTCAGTCTGTCAGTTAAAAACCAAAGTTGGTATTAAAGTTTAGTATCTTTCAAGGATGCGACACAAGTGTTTTGAAGAAAATTCCTCCACCCTAGACTACCTCTTACATGGAACAGTTTTCGAAAACAATGATTTTCTCGAAAATGGCTCTATTTTGATTGAAGTGTCATATGTTTAAGATGTTTTATGACAAATGAAATGTATATTTTGAATTTTCTGGCCATAGCTCATGAAGACCTATTTACTCTGGATGACTTTCGCATAACCGGTAAACCGTAACAGATAGACCAAATCTGACTAAAAACATGTAGATCTTGCAAAATTGCACAATTTGTCTAAATACATTTTTTGTGTAGAGTGAACCATTTCAGAGATATTTCTTATTTGTGTGAGTTTTGGAGAACTTATATTTCTGTGAAATTGAACATGTTATTCATTTTTATATGTATGTTAACCCTGCAAAGAGAACGGAATTTGAAAGCTTTAAAAGATTTGACTATCGCTCCAAGCCTACTGTATTCCTATATTCTCAGTCGGTCTGGGTGGCTCAGTTGGTTAGACGCTGGCGTACTGATCCCAAGGTCGTGGGCTCAAATCCGGCCTAGACCGATGGTTTTTAAGTGAACTTAAAAACGACAGCTCCATGTCAGTAGATTTACTGGCATGTAAAAGAACTCCTGCGGGATAAAATTCCGGCATACCGGTGACGCTGATGTGATCCTGGCAATTGACACCGTCGTTAAACAACAAAATATTTTTTTAAAATTTTGCCATAGTCTCCATGTACCTATAAGAAGATATAGAAGTAAGAGTTTGTAAGAATGGTTAGTCAAGGGTAGAGAAAGTCATGTGAGTGCAACGCAAATGTACGTATTTTGTCATTTTCGTATTAACTACTGCCAGTAAAAATTGAATAGTGAATTTTAAAGCAAACTTGTGTTATCCAGTGCAATTTTAGTTCATTTTGTAAACACATTTTAGTTTCCAATATAAAGTTTGTCAGAGCATTTATATCAATCCGAAAGGAAGTTAAAGTAGATGTTCTTATACTGAATAATGAGTGTTGGGAGGAACAGTTACTGTAGAGAAATGTAAATAATTCACATAGCTTCAGTTTTTCTTAAAAACAAAAAGGGTGATGAAAGTGCGTTAGGATACTCTAGTGGAATTGAGGTAATATTGGAAAAATAATTAATAGTTTCCTGAATTATATAACTGATTCTCCTAGCCTCAACTATATACGATACTTTGCACCGTTGTATATCTTTATTTGTGGATTTGTAACCTCATGTTATCACGTCAATATGATAGAAATGTTAATATTCGAGTGGGAGCTCAGGTCATATGGGAAAGGATACGACAACATCCCTATAATAATTTCAGCGGACATTTTTTAATTTGATTTATTAGTGCAACAAAGGAATAATCTCCACAATCAATTATAACATCTAGAACTAAACTGAACTCCATGGCACAACGACCCATAAGGAGCCAAAGCCTACCGCTCGACCGTCGCAACCCCACTTTGGCCCAAGTGAGCGTCATGAATGGGGGGATAGTAGTGGAGGGTGAGTTGTGGTTACAGCCCCTAGTCCCTTCTGTCCAGAGAATGTGGACGAAGGATTGATGGACAGAGAACCAGCAACGAGGGTGGGCAACCTGGTATGTGAGTGTGGAACAAGATGAAATGAAAGTAAAAATGATGAAAGAAAAGGTGATCATGGAGCAGTTGTTGGAATAAATTACGGGGAAAACCGGAGAAAACTTCAAACATGCCTCTTCGTCCACCACATATTCCACATTCGGTCCCAAAGGTCGAACTCGTGCCATCACTATAACACCTGGCTTGTAGGAATTAAGATATGAGATTTCGGACAAGATGCCAGAGGAAGCCTTGAGCAGGTGTAGGTGTAGAAACATGAGCGTAATAAACGCCTTCGCCTGTTGAATCTGTAATATGCAACGGATGTTTGATGTCTATTATTAGATTGTCGTGATTGAGGAAATAAGAATGTGACTGATGAGATGAATGACTAATCTACTAAGGGACTACAGACGCCTGCAAATTTTGTAGCTGAAGTATTGTCGTTATCTGGTTAATTAACTGTATAAGCTTTTTGGATGAAGCTCAATTATTGTCTGACTTCTATTGTCTTAGGCAAAACATATTTGGTCTTCATATTGGCTTTATAAATTTTGTCTTTCAATCTCACACAAATGTGTTTTTAACATTTCCGTAATAGCTGTGATTCAAGAGATATTAAGGCTTAAGACCTTTGAACTATCACCAGATGAATCAGCAGACCCTATTTGTTCGTATCCATGCAATCCGCAGATTATAGTCTTGCTTGGAATTATCATTCCATTTTTCAAGCCAGAATTTGTTTTGCATCTGTATTGTATCAAATAAAGCTTTTTGTTCTTGGGCCTATGCTGATAGTCATGACGTATGGTTCCCTGAAAACTAATAAGTTGCCAAGAGCTAAAATATATCTTTTATCCATATTCATTTTGTTCCGCTTGAATAACTGGCCTGTAATATACGTTTACAGAAAAAGGTGATAAAAAATTGAGTTTTACTTGATGACACTCTTTGATAGCTATGCTTCTCAACACCCCGCTCTATTATTGCACATCAAAGGCCACTTAGCTTTGCTCAGACACCTCTTTATCAAGTTTGAGATTTTTATGTGCATTAAACCTACTACACGGGGTTTTCGTAGAAAGTAGTGCTATGGAATTTTAGGCCTGAAGAAATCTTTGCTCACCGCTGAGTTCGTGACCTCGGAAACCAGAGTCGCATGTTACACGTAGACCACGGAGGACGACAAACCAGGTGATTGTCAAAACGGATGTCCTAATTTCCTTAGTAGTTCTGTCCACACATTCCTGACAATGGTCTTCCTACATCGTCTTTTGTCTTGCTTGAGCATGTCCATGTGCCGTCGCTCACTCTTATCTAGATCCTGCTCATTCGCCGTCGATCCTCATAGCTTGACAGGTAATGTTCTTTGTTGCTGCCTTTCTCTGGAGTGTCACGTTGGTAACCTTGTCTTTAATAACAACAATAAAGTAGAAATGTGCACAGAGTATTTTGACACTTGTTTGTCTTTACTATAAACGGCGATGGATTTTCGTCTACTCTTGCATCTTACAGTATGACATCGCTCATACTTTTTGGAGCACAAAACACAGATGTAGATGTCACTTGGGTCACATTTTGGTGGAAGCCATGAATTGCCAATCTTGCAGTTACATGCTGCATTTTGTAGTTCGCCTGCCTCCAGGATCTGTTTTGCAATGCACAGGTGACATAGAATTCCATAGGCTTGTTTCTTTTCTCTTTTGTAGGTCTTGTAGAACTCTTGTAGTCTTCCGTAGCTGGCAGCAGTAGTGCGTACCCCCGATCATCTATTAAGATCGTCTCCCTGCCAAGTTTATATGCTAGACGGATTTGAAATTCTGTGATAGTCCCACAACTATCTTGAGGTATCTGCCTTGTACTTTTTCCATCTCTTCCAACTGCTTGTCTGTGAGATGTTCCCCCGTTGATTCGAGCCCATACACAAGGACGCCTGAAAAGGTCCATTGCATGACCATATCGTCTGCATATGGTCATTGGATACGAGTTGTCCCCGGTATGTACATTTGGACGAATATGTTAGATCCAAAACGTTTTTGTCAACTTGTATAATCCCCTTATTCTATTATTCCAAACTTTATCTTTCTTGCATTTTTGTGCTGTCTCCAAAAATTCCATTTATAATAATTAATTTATTTGCTTGTTTGTGCTTAGGGTCCACGTTTCAGCGCCGAGTAATGTACTTGGGAATAATGTCTAATATTTTTTTTTTTTAGTTCTATGTAAAACATTTGTACTCCATAAAAGGGGTATTTCATATTTTTCAAATAGCACGATATGAAAAATGGGAAATAGCTTCTAACTGGAAAACTATTTCATCAATTTCCTTGAAGTATACACAGATGCTATTTGGAATGAGAGTAACCAACATAAAAAATTGGAAAATATTTGGAGAATCATATATCTGTACGTGGTACCCTTAAACAACGTTTTGCATGGCCTCCACGATCACCCGATCTAACGCCATGCGAGTTTCACTTTTGGGGGGATTCGCGGACCATTGTGTGTTTGCGCCTGTGCTACCGAAGTTTAAGAAATAGGATTCAAGCAGTTGCAGCAACGGTTACTAGACACACACTGATCAAAGTTTGCGTATCGACTGGATGTGTGATGTGTGACGAATGGAAATTTCTAGGAAAAATTGTTTGGGATGATTTTTCATTTGATTTATGATTATAACTGTACGTTCAATGCAATAAATACTACAAAGCATTGAACCCCTATATTCATTTTGAAACACCAGGTACAGATAATTATCTGTGTATTACCAATTAAGAAGTTTCTTCACTTTAAATTAATTTTTTCTAATTCTACTTAACTAGAGAATCATAAGAGATAACATGATAAAGTGTTTTACGGAGAAATATAAAACTGAATGAAGCGTGGCATTTCTGCTAATTATTCTGTAAAATTAATAACCTTATGCTTATTGAGTTGATTAGTAGCTATTTTTAAACATTTCAACCCGAGGAATTCTTGTTATTTGAAGCCTCTTTGCCTACAGTAAGTGAGTAAACTTCGGTACCGATTTTGCACCAGAGGCTCCGTTGATCCAAATAGAACACTTGTAGGATAACGTCCACGCCCACGTGTGCGTGTGTGTGTGTGAGTGTGTGTGTGTGGGGGGGGGGGGGTATCTGTGTGAAGGGCATACCCAAAACAAAAAGTCAGATACATATCAATCCTGTTATTAGTTCAAATGTCTTCCAAGGATATGAGTTCAAAATACTTCCCTATTTCAAATTACTCAAAAATAGCTGTAACAATTTTGATTCATTACCATTGGTTTAAGAAATTTTTATGACAAATGAAATTTATGTATAGAATTTCCTAGATAACTTTTACATAATTGCTATAAAACAGGCTGTCCTTTTTACTTTCTCTACTGGTAAGTAGGGGAAGTATTATATTCCACCCAAAAATTCGATGTCGAGATTTCACCGGAAATATATGTTTTGAGGCCCCCTGAATCCAAAAAAAAAGCATTTTTAGAAAAGGTCCGTGTGTGTGTCTGTGTGTCTGTCTGTGCGTCTTTCTGTTTGTGGACAGCATAACTCAAAAACGAAAGGTCGGTTAAAAACCAAAGTTGGTATTTAAGTTTAATGTTCAAGGATGTGACACGAAGATTTTGAAGAAAATAGCCCCACTCTAAACTACCCTTTACATGGGAAATTTTTCGAAAATTTTGATTTTCTTGAAAATGGCTCTAACGATTTTGAGTAAAATGCCATGTTTGAGATATTTTTATGACAAATGAAATGTATATCTTGAATTTTATGGCTATAGCCCCTGTAGTCGTATTTGCTCTGGACGAATTTTGCATAACTGGTAAACCGTTAGAGATAGACCAAATCATACTGTACAAAAAACGTAGATGTTGGTAAAATACACAATTTATGTCTCAATATATTTTCTTCTAGGGTGAACCATTTCGGAGATATTCTTTGTTATGTGTGTGAGTTTCGGAAAACTTAGAACTTTAGCAAAATGCAACAACGTTGTTCATTTTTTATGTTAATCGTGCAAAGAGAGCGGAATCTCAAAGGTCAAAAATATTTGACTATCGCACAAAGCCTGCTGTATTCTAATATCTCTCTTGCACCTACAAGGAAATAAGCAGTAAGATAATTTGTACGAATGTTTATCTCAACTAACATGGAGATATAGGAATAAGAGTTTGTTAGAATGGTTAGTACAAGAGTAGAGAAAGTCATGTGTAATCTTCGCAAAACTTAAAGGCATATGGAGGTGGGGCGTATCCTATCAGCGCTGCCGAATGTGGTGCATGCATCTCACACAACCTTGTGTACAGACTCTCTGACGGTACACGCACTACGCTTGGCAACAGCGCTCTGCTTGCGTATTGGCCAGCGTTCACATGCATTTAACTTTTGCGAGCGGTATAGTAGTCATCTATGCATGAGCACTTCGGTAAGGTTACCTTTCTAATTGTGTATAGATATTTTTGGAATTTTCCACGGTTTATACGGAGTTTTGTGGTCATGAATGTCGGGTTCAGGACTGTTTCTTACCTGGTATAGACGTTGTGTGGTGGCCTTTATGTGAGGATGTATACATTACGTTCCATATACATTTTTGTAGTATTGATGAAGCCGTTGTTTGCAAAATGAGAGAGGTATTCTGTCGTATTCTATTATTCTTTGAGACTTTGAGTCTATTTTAGCGAGGAACTCTGCCCTTTCGTTGCCTACTGACCAGTGTGTCCTTGGATTCAATAGAATTTGACTTGGTTGTTACGATGTATATCTTGGAAGCGGGCCCTGATCTGACGGACAGTTTGATTGATTGATTTAGTTTTATTAATTGCGTTCAGGGCTGTGTCTTGAAACACCTCTCGCACTTGCGCGTTTGTTCCTGATAAACAAAGGAACGGTGTAGCAGACTGCATATTTGTGTGTCCAACATATGAAACAGACTATCAATAAACTCAGACTGCATGTTGAAAATATCGACTTGTGTAAACTGCACTGCAACACGACGAGGGAGTTAAACATTTTGCTCTCTTAGTGTGCTTAATCATTTTGCTCATGACTGTATAAATAATCTCTGAGATCCCTCTGTCCTACTCCAGGTCGTACTCCTGTACAAATTCAATAAATACCGGGTGGAGCGGAAGTCATTATACGATTATTTAAACCAGTTGTAGATCTCAGTATTTGGAGCACATTTTGAATCTTACGTTTTTGTCTCAGACCATTTTATACAGAGATATTTTAGTTTTGTCGAAAACAGCTGGCAACACTGCAGATTGTGTGGGTAGTACTTGCCCTAGCTGTACGTAAACAAACATCGTAACGGTCCGTCTTGAGAACATAAACTTATACCCTGCCTTGCCCTACCATGTTTACTGTGCGGGTGTAGGCCAATCAGAAGCGTTATCTCCCAAAACGAAAGCGAAGGCACCCGACCTGTTTACCACAAACCAGGTCAATTCCCTGACCAACCTCAACCTAACATTGTCGACTTACTTCACGTCTGAAAGAGCTGCTCGGAGTATTCCTTCGCGTCTTTTAAGTGATTAATTATTTCGATACCCTTTGTGATGTTCCATAATATCAAAGCTATGTCAGAAATAAGTTACTCTACGCATCTTACAAGTAACAGTCATTTTCGTACATTCTTGAGGAATTACACATCCAATTTGGAACCAAAACCATTTATTTTTTCAAAATCGGCTGATTAAAGAACAAAATGCCATTCGAATATTTTGTTTATAATGCTTCTATGAAGCACATATTAGAACCAGTATAATAACTTCCCTTCCACCCTGTATATTTAACTCTATTTAATATTTAACTCTTTATCTTATATTTTTAAACGAGCAATTCTTGTATATAAATATATTCTGCGCAACTAGGAAACGGCTCTAACGATTTCGATCAACTTTTGTATTCAGATAGGGTTTTGCTTCTTAAGTTTATTAATATAAGGGTCAGTGGTGAAGAAAAGCGATTTTACGCGTAACAGTCACAATTACTCTAAATCTTATTTTGGCCATAATTTCTGTGCTAATAGGCCAATTTCAACAAACAAGCTCGTTCAAAAGCTTTCAGAAAAACCTAAAGAAAGTTGACTTAGCTATATTAGTCTACGCGTAACAGTCACAATTTTTCCAAGCCTCATTTTGGCCATAATTTCTCTGTTAATGAGCTAATTTCAATAATCAAGCCAAGATATTAAAGGTTTCGTCACGAAAACGGCTCCAACAATTAGAATGAACATTTATATTTAGTTAACATTTTGCTTTTCAAGTTTATCTAAATAAGTCTCTTCTCCCCCGCCAAAAAAAAAAAAAAAAAAAAAAAAAAAAAAAAACCACGATTAAAAAAAGGAAAAAGAAAACCCGAGCAAAGCTTGGTCACCCAGGTTCTTTATTATTTAACTGTGTATTTATTTTATTTTTTCATACAACTGAATTGGTAACCTAAACGTTGGTAGTATTCTAAGGAAGCGATCACGTAATATGTGTAGCTTGAACAAGTTTATTAAATATGTGTTTTGTATGACACGTGTTTTCATAAGCACCTCCCGAACTTAATGCCGGATGTAGTCCAGACACAAAGTAATCACTTCCACATAACACTCGACCTTGTTTTTGTGTTCCACAGCAAAACATAGCCTTTCCTTAATTAATTCCCTTCACTGTTATACAAAGTCTACCTAATGTCTACAAATCGTAAAGGTTTAATTACATTACGATTGCTAGTACTCTGCGTTGTTTCCTTACGGGAGACTAGGCAAGTCAGCTATCTTTCGAAATACATGTAGTGAAAGTTTTTACTTTCCCTACTATATATAGTAGGTAGGGGAAATATTGTATTCGACCCAAAAATTAGATCCACGCGCGCGTCTCTTTGTGTCTGACTATGAACAGCATAACTCAAAAATCTGATGTGTTGCACTCACATGACTTTCTCTACTCTTGTACTAACCATTCTTAGAAACTCTTATTCCTATATATTCTTAATGTTGGTTAAGATAAACATTTGTACAAATTATCTTATTGCTTATTTCCTTGTAGGTACAAAGGGAATATTAGAATACAGTAGGCTTTATGCGATAGTGAAATGTTTTAAAGCTTTGAGATTCCGTTCTCTTTGCACACGTAACATATAAAAAATGAACATCCATATTCCATTTCACGAAAGTTCTAAGTTTTCCGAAACTCGCACACATAACAAGGAATATCTCCGAAATAGTTCACCCTACAAGAAAATTTATTGAGACATAAATTGCGTATTTTACCAATATCTACATTTTTTGTATGGTATGATTTGGTCTATCTCTAATGGTTTACCAGTTATGCAAAAGTCGTCCAGAGTAAATACAACTACAGGGGCTATAGCCAGAAAATTCAAGATATACATTTCCTTTGTCATCAAAATGTCTCAAACATATGACATTTTAATCAAAATCATTATAGCCATTTTCAAAAAAATCAAAAATTTCGAAAATTTTTGCATGTGAAGGGTAGTTTAGGGTGGGACTATTTTCTTCAAAATGTTCGTGTTACTTCCTTGAAAGACATTAAACTTAAATACCAACTTTAGTTTTTAACCGTTTTGAGTAATGCTGTCCACAGACTGACACACAGACACACAGACACACACACGGGCCTTTTTCTAAAAATGCTTTTTTTTTGGATTCAGGGGGCCTCAAAACATATATTCCGGTGAAATATCGACGTCGAATTTTTGGGTGGAATACAATACTTCCCCTACTTACTAGTAGAGAAAGTAAAAACGAAAGATCCATTAAAAACCAAAGTTGGTATTTATTTTTAATCTGTTTCAAAGATGCGACAAAAGATAATGATGAAAAATTGTACACCCTAAAGTACGCTTTACATGTAGAATATTTCGAAAATTTTGATTTTCTCAAAAATAGCTCTAACGGTCTTGATTAAAAGCCATATGTTTAGGATATTTTTGTGCCAATTGAAATGTATATTTTGAGTTCTCTGGCTATAGCCCATGTAGTCCTATTTACTCTGAAAGACCTTTGTATGACTAGTAAACCGTAAGAGTTAGACCAAATCTTACTGTACAAAAATATAGATCTCGTTAAAACACAAAACATATATTTTTTCTTTTGAGCGAGCCATTTCACAGATATTCCTTGTTATTTGTGTGAGTTTTGCAATACTTATACTTTTCACAAATGGAAGGTTGTTATCCACTTTACTATCTCTTGGCCATGCAAAGATAACTGAATTTCAAAGCCTTCATATAGCGCCCAGCTTTAAAATATTTGACTATCGCTCAAAGCCTATTGTATTCCCATATTTCCCTTGCACTTACAATAAAATTAAAAGTAATGTAAGTTCTGCCAATGTTTATATCGCCTAAGACGAAGAAGATAGAGGAATAAGAGTTTGTAAGAATAATTTGTAGAAGAGTAGAGAAAGTCATGTGAGCACACATCAGGTTATTCAGATTGGTATTCTCATTAGTGACCTTCTATGTACTATTTAGCAGGTAGCATTTACAATTAAACTAGTTTCATTTTTGTAACTGCGCACATTAACCAAATTTTCACGTAATAAGATTTGCTTATTAAATGAATAGGAAATGTTTTACATAGCAAAGGCCTACAACTTTCAACTAATTGATGCATTAACAGAAACAGGAACTGTTCTAAGTTTTGACAACAATGAAAACATAGTGCCTTATTTAATTTGTAGTTTATTGCTCGTTTAGCAAGAATATAAGTGGTTTAATCTTAACAATTCGTTTTCATTGCCTTGGTTAATCTTTTAGGATTACATTCATCACTGTTTTAAGTACCGTATTTACTAGAAAATAAAACTCCCTCTTTCGTAAACACCCGTCAAGTTTTGAGGGTGAACAATGGTTCTCAGAAATTATTTGTTACTACACATACAGCTTGTTTGCGAAGAAAGGAGCAGGGAAGTAGACATTGAACTTCACTCATTAGTAGCTTCAACCCTTCTACCCGCTTTCTTCTTATTAGTAAAAGAAAATCTTCTGGTTACAGCAGCAGCAAATTTATTGAGAGTGAGTTTCGCTTACGCACTTTTTGTCCAACAATTTGCTAAGCAGTTCACCGTTTACACTTACAACAATACGTTTGCGCCAGGAGTGTCATTGTTTGAAATACTCCTATGCCTATTCCCTATAACCACACGAAAATACACACTTTGTATCTGTAATAGAATTGGCCCCTTTTCGGGCCAAAGTCTACCGCTCGGCTGCTGCATCCACCAGCTCTGCCCAGGTGTCATGAGTGGATTGCAGTACTGGAGGGTGGGACGTGGTCAGTGTCTGGTCCTTCTGCGATAGTATATGCAGTCTTCGCAGACAGTGTCTGCCACTTCTCAATCAAGTAGTTCCTCAATTGGCCCCTCAAGGACATAATGAGGCTGAGTGCATCCCGGACCAGGTCGTCCAGTGGGAGAAAATATCTACGCTGGTACAAAAATCGAACCAGGGTCTCCCATTACTACCGCGCTAAGGAGACGGCCAGAATATAACCATTTGAATAGAGACGTCACGTCAATGGATGTGGGTGATGTGTTTGCATACCCTGCTAGTTTTTCTTGGTCATCTTTTTCTGTTATCTATAGACTAGTCCAATTGGCGTAATGCCTTGCTAAGGGGCATGTTTCGGACAATGTCCCATGAATTAGTAGATATTCTGAGCGTTTCACGCCATACATTGATGTGACGCCGAAAAGTGCATCTCGCTTATTAATGTGAATTAGGTTTAAAGCTAAGTTCTTCAATATTTTGTTTGGTTGTGAAGGCTAATTTCATATTTTAACTTCTTCTGTATGTATCAGAGTTGAGTACAAGCAGCATTTTTAACAGTAATGTGTGTGAACGTGTAAGGAGAAAATACACCAGGAAATCGATGGCAGGGTATGCACATTGCCCATGTGCTTCTTAATGGTTCACTAAGAGGAATACACGTGTTGTAGAGAGAACGCTACATTTCTTGGAAACCTACTGCTCCGAGCGCTTATAATCAACAAACTGAGAATGCAGAAAACAATAGTGGATGTGATTTTTCTGTAATTGTAATATTTGCCAGTTGGTGAATTATAAAGATCTATGAAAATTATAAAAATTGTGAAAAAATATGTTTTTAAGTTAATTTTTATTTAATAAACTAAGGCATTACAGAATTTTCGGTTCCCAACATAATAGAATAATGTTTAATATAATCAAAAGTTTGAAATCTTAATCGTGTGCGGAATTTCAGGTGCGCCGCCAAAATATAGCTAGAAAAGACAATAAATTTAACGGTGTAAAAAATATTGCAATTAAAATTTGAATATACATCATTCCTTAATGTCTGATATGAGTTTGAATAAAATCTAATAATTGTAGAATTTAGAAATTTCAGCTATGCGTACCCTAAACTCAGTTCAAAGTGCATACCCAAGTCCATACGTCACTGCATTTAGATATATATGCTTTGCTGTTTTGTTCATGACAGAATTGTTATTTCACAGAGCGACACCGGAATTATGCACCGGTAAGTTTAATAAAATTCTATAAAGGCATAATGGGGAAGGTAGCATAATAACTTGTAAGAAATAATTCCCGTATAATAAAATCTATGCATAAGGTAAGAAGCTTGAGTTGAAACTTTGTCAGAGAATAAAGAGATTTGGAATCCTGGAGTTAAAGAAAAGCAATAACCTGTAAATATGTTAATAAGAAGTCGATAACTTCAAGTGTTTCTGAATAGTATATTGTGCAATGAGATTATAATGGTAGTGATTAAGACACGAGTATATACCATTATAGTTAAGTTTCATACGACATTTTTACGCTGGACCATATACCTAATTTTATAGTTGAAATATTGTAAAATGTTGTCACTCAACAATACATGTTCCATCAGCTAATATTTGGAGTTCTGCGCAGGCGTTAAACGTTCGATTCGTTTCCAGCACGTCACAGCTGCGTGATGAAAATGATAACCTTAGAAGCTAATTATTGTTTTTTTATGCCAACAAGCTTACTGCTGGTGTTTTTAAACACAGAAGCCGTGTGTGGGCAATGTTTAAGAGGTGAAATCAGGACTGAAACGTTCAATGCCATAGCCGGGATTTGAATCACGGATCTTCCGCTTATCGAGCGGTTGCTTTAACCACTAAGCTACCATGGCCAACTTGCCAGTATGACATTTTCAGTCCTGATTCCACCTCTTAAAGATAACCTTGGAATCCTATGTAAACATTAGTACATTAGTACAACAATTAGTACAACAATTGTACAATTTAGGGACTGTGCTTAGTGCAATATTCTTGGAAGTTGATGCTTTATTGAAGTTAACTTGTTTAAGTAGCATCTCACTTAGAGTAAGTTGCATCTCACTGTCAGTAGTGTCCGACATTTTAGCAATTTCCAAACTCGCGCTTGTTGCATTTCGAGAATTAATCGATATTGCACTTTGCCTTGCTACACGAGAATTCTCCGATTGGTGGAACACCTGTCCTTTAATGAAAAAGCTTGAACTTAAGGGGGTCCATTTAAGAATTGCTACCAGACTTAGAATTAAACAATTTGGGTATGGCTGAGCATAAACTCAGTTATATTTAGAAGTCGAAAAACACGTAGACAACGTTCTGAAAATTAAACAGAATAGAAATTCAGTTTCAGGTTTGAATTGGTAGCTGAAGGTTTTGACTTGAATAGGAACACTGGTGAGGAATCATTAATAAGGCGAGAAGAGAGATAATTCTAAAATTTTGTATTTTTCTTCGTGTCCTACAACTGTGATCGACTATCGACAGTTGGTAGCGCCTGAAGACCGCGCACGGATTACACAGATTTGGCGGCTGCCGTGGGAGGATTCACCGATTTGCATTTCAGCGACTCTCGGCACTTATGCTCCTCATTGCTATTACGGCAACAGTAGTTTTTAAACCACAAAGAATTGGTGTGTCGGATGCCCCTGATATAATACTTCAAAATCACAATTTGGAATTCTGCTATTCAGAAACAGTTTAATTCTACCTATATCATCAAACAGACAGCAACTCGCTTGAAAGAGTTCATATCTTTGCTTCCATTAAATTTATGAGCCAACTTTGGTGTTCACAGATATATTAGAAACTATAAGCTTCACTTATCTTAGTATTTACTGCAAGTATTTGCAATTATACGCAAACTACTTTCACGATATATTTATCACATCATCGGTCGCACTCTTGTTGAATCACTTAATTCCTTTACGTGTTGCCAACCACTGAAAATAGAACGAAATTGCTAACAGTGTGGTGTTTTGCCACTGCTGGCTACAATGGATCAGTGGACCAGCGAGTTTATTTGTGCCTCATAGCTTAGCATGGACAGAGCCAGCGAGGCTGGTTCCTACTGTCTCTTCAGCCCAGAAAAATTGATCCAAACAAAAATAGATAAGCTTCATAAACTGCCTATTAATTCTTCATTTAATTCTATGGAACATAACCTTTTTTCTAAAAAAAATCTGATGTGTTGCACTCACATGACTTTCTCTACTGTTGTACTAACCATTCTTGCAAACTCTTATTCCTATACCTTCTTCGTGTTAGTTAAAATAAACATTTGTACAAATTATCTTATTGCTTATTTCCTTGTAGGTACAAGGGGAATATTGGAATGCAGTAGGCTTTGTGCGATAGTCAAATCTTTTAAAGCTTTGAGATTCCGTTCTCTTTGCACACGTAACATATAAAAAAATAAACAACGATGACCCATTTCACGAAAGTTCTAAGTTTTCCGAAACTCACACACATAACAAGGAATATCTCCGAAATGGTTGACCCTACAAGAAAATTTATTGAGACATAAATTGTGTATTTTAGTAAGATCTACATTTTTTGTACAGTATGATTTGGTCTATCTCTAACGGTTTACTAGTTATGCAAAAGTCGTCTAGACTAAATACGACTACAGGGGCTATAGCCAGAAAATTCAAGATATACATTTCATTTGTCATCAAAATATCTCAAACATATGACATTTTAATCAAAATCGTTGGAGCCTTTTTCAAGGAGATAAAAATTTTCGAAAAATTTTCCATGTAAAGGGTAGTTTAGGGTGGGGCTATTTTGTTCAAAATCTTCGTGTCACATCCTTGAAAGACATTAAACTTAAATACCAACTTTGGTTTTTAACCGAGTTTTCGTTTTTGAGTTATGCTGTCCACAGACTGACACACAGACTGACAGTCACACACACGGACCTTTTTCTAAAAATGCTTTTTTTCGGATTCAGAGGGCCTCAAAACATGTATTTCCGGTGAAATATCGATATCGAATTTTTGGGTGGAATACAATACTTCCCCTACTTACCAGTAGACAAAGTAAACATCAAAAGATTTCATCTAGGAATGCCATGAAACAAAGCAATGACGTTAACAAGAGTTTTTCCTTGTATTAACTGTTGTTCTGGATTCTCAGACTCACGCAGTAGAAGAAGAAATAACACAATAACAGTCGATAGCAAATTGCTCGAAGACCTAGATATTAGAGACAGCTACAAAGGTGTCACACACAGGGAGAGGGATCAAGATGGTACTTAGAAATTACTTAGCTCTTAATTGTTATCTTTAATAATCTCATTTGGTACCCCACTATTACTCTCTCAACATCACCATCAACTTCTACGTAATCTCTTGCTGCAGAGCTTCATCACTTTCACTTACACTTCACTCACACTCCTTTACCCTTCTGTCACTCTCACTTACTCTAGGAGTTTAAGATTTTAACAACCAGAATATGCCTAGAAGTAGCCAGGAAGATGTCATGGTTTAATTCCTTGCACCTTTCTTGGTCTTACAGTGAAGGGTTGAAACAATTGTCTGAAATTTTGTCAGCGTATTTGCTATTACAGTACCAGTAGCCAATAAATTTGTTTTAATATTAGATCCATCTAATAGAGCCAATTAAATGAAGCTATTGAGCTTCAAATGCCTGTAACACGATTATAATGTTAGCTGTTATATACGGGAGAATGATATGGACAAAGAAAAACAATTAATAACCGAGAAATGGAAAAATATTGCCAATAGAGCTAAAAGTTGGGAAGGTAAATATTTAGGAAGAATAAGGCCAAAAGAAATGTGGAGAAAATTGGTAAACTACGAAAAAAGCGTAATTAAGCATAAGGAAAATCGGTAACGAGGTACAAAAGCAAATAGTACAACACTAGTCGTACCCACTGTGACGCCGGCACAACAAAGAACGGTCGGAGCTAAGGTACTTCATACAATATACCAGGTGCTTTTTCACACCACTCACGTGAGCAAACATGTGACAACAATGAACGCGGCACATCAAAACAAGCGTTCTAGGTCATTCAAGAAGTGTCCGGCGGCCGACTTCCTTACAGATGCTCGAGAGAGAGTCATCGCTGTTATAAAAGCTTGTGCTCTGTGAGGGCAGGCAGCTTTGAGTCGGTCAGTATGTCAGTGAGTGCGAGACAGCTGTGTGTGATACCGTCCTCCTGAAGTTGCATCGAAGAGAATAAGTTTTAATGAGTGTTGAGTGATTGTATCGTCGGAATTAGTGTATGCGAGACATAGAACGTGAAGAGAGACAGTGAAAAGACTGAGTCAAGGCTACGAGAAGAAAACAGTTCTGAGTTGTAATATCACGAAAGACTGTGTTAATATTATTTGAAAGGAACTGTGATTTGTGCATTCGGTTAAGGCAAAATAAAGTGAAGGTAAAACTTATTTGAACTCACTTAGTCATATTATTATACAGGCTATTATAGGTATAAGTGCAGATATTAGTACTGAATAATTGATCACGGGGAAAAGAAGAATATTACTCCAATATTTGCTTCATTTTCACACTTTGCTTATTAAGACTAGTATATTTTTAGATTGGTTAGTAGCTTCAAGAAGGCGCAAACTGAGCGGAACTAATTCTGGAACGTGGTAATGAATGCTGTGTCGGAAGGAAGTTCAAATGTTTTCTGCAATGTCAAGACCTCAGATTATCTAGGACAGTGGGTCGCGCATGGGGAGTTGAAGCAAAACAGTAGACTATCTCACGCGCGTTGTTAATTTGACGGAGCAGATACGACCATGCAATGAACATCAGGCAGTAAACATTTTTCTCTTTCAGTTCTGTAGTTCCTCTTGTTCTCCGGACTTTTAACATTACAGTTTCTGCAAAGTGATCATAAGTATATCATATAGTTTTATTCTCTCTATTGTATATTTACTTAATGCTTATGGATTATATTATGAGTGTTGTAACAAAATCTATGGTTTTTATTCCTTTATATTTGCACTATTTTCCAGGTCGCTATTTACCTGTTTTTGTTTACAATACTACTACTTACGAGTATAACCAGTAGCATTATTGTTATTATTATTATTATTATTATTATTATTATTATTATTATTATTATTATTATTATTATTATTATTATTATTATTATTATTATTATTATTATTATTATTATTATTATTAATTACTAATAACAATAATAACAATACTACTACGAGTAGTAATAATAACAATGTTATTCTTACTGCTGCTATGAATAGAAGAAATCAACCAAGAAGTTATGTACAAGGGTTCTAAATGGGCTTACTCTAGTCATTTGAAAGACGTGTGAATGAATTGTCTTTAAATGACTATTGTATCTAATGACTGCCAGAACAAAAGAAACTTAAAGTTAGTGAAATATAAGTGGAATTCTAACAAAAATGGACGATGCCTGGGGGGGGGGGGGGGGGAGGGTTGGGTAAAGGAAAGAGGTCTCTTCAGATATACCTCTAAAGAAAGCCTATCTTCTAAGCTCAGTTTCAAACAAAACATGTGAAATGCACTTAATTTTATTATATGTGTATTATTACTGTATATTTTCTTATTATCTATATGCTTTCTACTCATTCTTTTTATATATAAACAAAATATGATCGATTTTAATCCACAGAACCTTCTTCATCAACAGAATATTGAACATTGATATTGAAAACAAGATTGTAAAATGGGTGTTCAAGCCAATAAATGTTTTGAGCTTGTTACCAAAACATTTATTGGCTTGAACTAAGAAAAATAAACAATAACAACATAGAGAATAAAGCTAAGAAGTTAAACAAAGAACATCAACTGCACTTGAAAGTTTCTGGGATCCTCCACTAGGAACCGCCACACACTGATTCACGCGAGTGACGATGGGTTGAACGAAGAAAAACAAATAACGCACTGAAGATATGTACATACTAAAGTAGCATTTATCAAAATATTTGCATCGATATCCCTAACATCTGTATATATAATATGATGTTAAATGTAAGGGGAAGACATGTAAATTAAGCAGCTCCAAGCGGGAGTAACACGTTGTGTAACTTGGTTGTAAAGTTCAAGGACCATAAATCATTCATCCATTCATACAAGAGAATGAATTACAATGCAGCTAATCTTTGTGGTTTGGCGCTACAGGAAATTCAACATTGCAATGCTTATTATTATGTTAGCGATATTGCCCATTCCTAGCCTTCAAGGTTCATGCAAAAGTTCTCCAAAAGTCAGAAAGTCGCGACGAATACTAAATGATTATGCCAATAAATGAGGTTAGGTAACTAAATGCACACATTACATTCAGTGCAAAGTTTTCTATTGATAACAAATAGGTGGAGATAAACATATCCCTATCCGCATGATGGTGGTGGTGATAATCTTTACCAGAAGATTTCATATTACTTTCTCTACTACGCACAGTAAGTAGAGGAAGTATTGCATTCGTTAGAATATGACCCAACTTAAAGAGAGTAAGCATTCATTTTGTATCACGTAGCCATTGTGATCATGAAAAGGAAGTGCCTGTTTTTCTAGAAAACATAAGACATGCTCTGTTCTTTATCACTTCATTGTTATGTTGTTAAACTGAGAGCTGATACTGATTATTCAATGAAAATTCAATTCCTGGATATATCCCGGACATTTTTTGTGCATATTATGTGATTACAAAAATATTTGTGCTTTTTGGGTGCCTTATAAATGTTATTTAAATCTTCATAATCGCTGGAATTATAAACACGATTTTCATCCAAAAAAACATCGAAAAAAGCATTTGTTTTAAGGATTACGGCACAGCCAGGGTTCTCTTTCATAAACTTCTTCTTCTTTTTCTTCTTCGTGCATTAAACATTAGACATTTCTGTCTGTAGCAATCTACATATCTCGTTCGTGCCACTTGTAATTTCTTATCCCCATTGGTTTGTAATTATTAAAATGGAATGGTAATCGTTCTCCATTCATTCCTTTAGCATGACTTATCCACTTAGTTTTATATTCTTTAGCTTTTTTTAATTCAGATTCTATATATCTAACTCTTCTCTCATATCTTCATTTCTTTTCTCTTATTTCCTGACACTGCTCTTAAAATCGAGTCTTCTTTTGTTTTTCTTTCTCATAATGCTTCACTCTCATACAGTAATTTCGCCACTGATATTACCTTTTAAAACTGGAAGATTGGAATCTTTTTTCCTTTTTTTATATTTTTATAGTGCCATTGAAGCAGTTAAAAAGTCAATTTCTTTAAATTGGTCAATTGTGTGTGTGTGTGTGTGTGTGTGTGTGTGTGTGTGTGTGTGTGTGTGTGTGTGTGTGTGTGTGTGTGTGTGTGTGTGTGTGTATGTGTGGTTTTTTTTTAAGTTTTCTCTACTACGTATAGTAAAGCAAAGAAAGTATTGTATTCCACCCAGAAATTTGATATCAAAATTTCACCGGAAATATATGTTCTTGGACCCCCAAAATAAAAAAAAAAAAAGGGAAAACAATTTTAGAGAAAGTTCCTTGCGTGTGTTTGTGTGTCTCTGTCAGTCTATGGACAGCATAACTCAAAAACGAAAAGTCGGTTAGAATCCAAAGTTGGTATTTAAGTTTAATGTTTCTCAAGGATGAGACGGAAAGATTTTCCTCCAACCTAAACTACCCTTTACATGGAACATTTGTCGAAAATTTTGATTTTCTTGAAAATGGCTCTAACGATTTTGATTAAAATGTCAAATGTTTGAGATATTTTTATGACAAATGAAATGTATATCTTGAATTTTCTGGCTATAGCCCCTGTAGTCGTATTTACTCTGGAGGACCTTTGCATAACTGGTAAACCATTAGAGATAGACCAAATCATACTGCACAAAAAATGTAGATCTTGCTAAAATACACAATTTATGTCTCAATAAATTTTCTTGTAGGTTGAACCATTTCGGAGATATTCCTTGTTATGTGTGCGAGTTTCGGAAAACTTAAAACTTTCGTGAAATGGAACATCGTTGTTAATTTTTTTATATGTTAAATGTACAAAGAGAACGGAATCTCAAAGCTTTAAAAGATTTAACTATCGCACAAAGCCTACTGTATTCTAATTTCCCTTTGCACATACAAGGAAATAAGCAATAAGACGATTTGTACAAACGTTTATCTCAACTAACACGAAGAAGATATAGGAATAAGTGTTTGTAAGAATGGTTAGTACAAGAGTAGAGAAAGTCATGTGAGTGCAACACATCAGATTTTGAATATTGGTTTAATTGTTGAAATTCTCCATTCTTGGGTATATCCTTCCTTAACCAGCATTTATTCAATAAACTTAGAAACCTTACTTTGAAATTTCTTGAGGAGTATGTTAAGAATCCAAGAGTAATATTAATTCCTTATATAATATAGCGTCGGGATAGCTATTAGATTCACTTTCGTTTTCTTCATTAAGCTGTGCAGTTTTTATACTATTTGAGCCATTGTAATTACATATTACAGTTTAAATAAACCTTAATGTTTGGAAGCTTCTTACGTTGAATGTGTCGATCACACAGTTTTATTTCATTTTCGTTGCTAAAACGACGCGGAAACAAAGTTTTGTTTACTATTACAGCTCTGATCCATGTTGTGACGTCATGAGTCCCAGAGTCCGTGAAAATCTTAACCTACACTTGCTTTAATAGTAAATAACCAAGTTTCCAAGTCATGTGTAAATGTCAGAGGTGAAAGATATCCATAAATTATAAGAATATAAAATAATACCTGTATATATGATAGCTGATAGCTATTTGTTGTGAAATATTTGATTACCTGTGACATTCTAGGTCTTTCCCTGGCTGGAAAATTGAAATCCCAATATAAATTTGTTAAATGGAGTACTTTGATTATGTATCTATTCCATACTTAACACAAGGCAAGTTTTTTTAAAGCATGCGAGTTCTGTGTTTGCCCTTCAACTTGGAGGATAAAAATCGATTCTTGGTGAGATAAGTTAGCTGCTCATTCTTTCTCAGACTGTAAACAAGTATTATGGATAACCTTCATCTCCGAAGGCTTGTAGGTGACACTGCTAATTTACATTTCATCCAGACTTACGATAGCTTGAGTGTAAATATGACAATAAAAACCACAAAAAGGTAAAAATGGGCATTCTCTTTAGAGCTATGACGACATAACATTTGAATGTCATCCGCTTCTACAACATGTATAGGAAATCGGTACACTAAACCCTTGTGTGGTTCAAGAAGCAAGCTGCCATTTCCCACTATGCTTCTTCTTCTTCTTCTTCTTCTTCTTCTTCTTCTTCTTCTTCTCGGTGTTCAGATGTTTTTCCTTTGAGAGTTTTCGATTAGCTAGCTTCACTTCCGCTTTACAACTCCAGTAGTGTTATCCGTGTCATTATGGGGTTTCATCTCTCCGTCAACACTCAGAACGACCCTTCCACTCTTTCCCTTATAACCACTTTGCCCCAGTTCGGCGCGATATTCACTGCTACTGTTCTGTAGAGTACCTGTGTTTACCAGTACATAAGAGCAGACCTGGTCGGATGTAACGCAAACAGTACTATTTTGTCATACAGGGCAGATATTTCTCTATGGACTCTCAGAGAAATGTTTACCAAATGTTATAGAAGCGAAAAATGTTGTAGTTGTTGTTGTTAGCTAATGCTGGATTTCTGACAATTAACTCATTAATCCTCTTGCTCTCCAATATTTTTACTTTCTCTACTGGCAAGTAGGGGAAGCATTATATTCCACCCAAAAATTCGATGTCGAGATTTCACCGGAAATATATGTTTTGAGGCCCCCTGAATCCAAAGAAAAAAAAGCATTTTTATAAAAAGGTCCGTGTATGTGTCTGTGTGTCAGTCTGTGGACACCATAACTCAAAAACGAAAAGTCGGTTATAAGCTAAAGTTGGTATTTAAGTTTAATGTCCTTTAAGAATGCGACACGAAGATTTTGAAGAAAATATCCCCACCCTAAACTACCCTTTACATGGAAGATTTTTCGAAAATTTTGATTTTCTTGAAAAATGGCTCCAACGATTTTGATTAAAATGCCCTATGTTTCAGATATTTTGATGACAAATGAAATGTATATCTTGAATTTTCTGGCTATAGCCCCTGTAGTCGTATTTACTCTGGACGACTTTTGCATAACTGGTAAACCGTTAAAGATAGACCACATCATACTATATAAAAAATGTAGATATTGATAAAATACATAATTTATGTCTAAATAAATTTTCTTGTAGGGTGAACCATTTCGGAGATATTCTTTGGTATGTGTGTGAGTTTTGGAAAACTTAGAACTTTCGTGAAATGGATAATCGTTATTCATTTTTTTGTATGTTACGTGTGCAAAGAGAACGGAATCTCAAAGCTTTAAAAGATTTGACTATCGCACAAAGCCTTCTGTATTATAATATTCCCCCTGCACTTATAAGGAAATAAGCAATAAGATAATTTGTACAAATGTTTATTTTAACTAACACGAAGAAGATATAGGAATAAGAGTTTGTAGGAATGGTTAGTACAAAAGTAGAGAAAGTCGTGTGAGTGCAACACATCAGATTTTTCACAAATATATCTATGCCATAGTCAAATGCAATTTTATTGTGTTCTACTCTTTTTGCTTGGGTAAGACCACCTGCGTTCCATTGTAGAAGTCTAATGTTAGAACTTCTATTAATATGTTTTGTTTCTCGAGAAGTAGTCCCCGCCCGGAGATCCAAATGGGGGACTATTTTAACTCCGGAACATTTTACCCCTCGAGTCATATTTCATAATTTGATATCGAAGAGAGCAACAGTAGTAATAGTAACCGTTTTTAAGAGAGCACCATATTTTTATGTTTTGGCGGTCACATCGCTCTTTTACAACCCCCAGAATGTCTGGAGGACCACATCTGTCGTTGGCTTACGGGTCTCACCGAACTGATCGGGAGAGTTATCAAAATAAATTCACCGACCATATCCTCTGATTACATGCCATGAGGACGTATTACATGCATTGACAGGTCAGCATGTTAGGGGTTAACATTTTATAGAGAAATTAGAGAAATGGAGAGGTTGGAAAAATAAGACTCCCTAGCCCTCGGGAACCCTAATAGCATCGGGGTCGGAAGAGAACAAGAGTTGACCAAGGTAAGGTCAGATAGAAAAGTTACAGTGAGGAGCAAAACATCAGTAAGTGGAAGTAATGTTCTGCTCAGCTTGGGTACCTTGTGGTCACTATCCACATATCCCCTAGACACCAGTAAGTGGAAGTAATGTTCTGCTCAGCTTGGGTACCTTGTGGTCACTATCCACATATCCCCTAGACACCAGTAAGTGGAAGTAATGTTCTGCTCAGCTTGGCTACCTTGTGGTCACTATCCACATATCCCCTGGACACCAGTAAGTGGAAGTAAAGTTCTGCTCAGCTTGGGTACCTTGTGGTCGCTATCCACATATCCCCTAGACACCAGTAAGTGGAAGTAAAGTTCTGCTCAGCTTGGGTACCTTGTGGTCACTATCCACATATCCCCTAGACACCAGTAAGTGGAAGTAATGTTCTGCTCAGCTTGGGTACCTTGTAGTCACTATTCACATATCCCCTAGACACCAGTAAGTGGAAGTAATGTTCTGCTCAGCTTGGGTACCTTGTGGTCACTATTCACATATCTCCTAGACACCAGTAAGTGGAAGTAATGTTCTGCTCAGCTTGGGTACCTTGTGGTCACTATTCACATATCCCCTAGACACCAGTAAGTGGAAGTAATGTTCTGCTCAGCTTGGGTACCTTGTGGTCACTATCCACATATCCCCTAGACACCAGTAAGTGGAAGTAATGTTCTGCTCAGCTTGGGTACCTTGTGGTCACTATTCACATATCCCCTAGACACTAGTAAGTGGAAGTAGTGTTCTGCTCAGCTTGGGTATCTTGTGGTCACTATCCACATATCCCCTAGACACCAGTAAGTGGAAGTAATGTTCTGCTCAGCTTGGGTACCTTGTGGTCACTATCGACATATCCCCTAGACACCAGTAAGTGGAAGTAATGTTCTGCTCAGCTTGGGTACCTTGTGGTTGCCATTCACATATCCCCTAGACGGAGACCCCTGAGGCAAGAAGGGAAAAAATAAAGCATTATATTATTTAACTACGTACCTATAAAATATAAGGGAAAGAATTTATAAATTGTATTCAAAGTATTGTAAAATTTAGTAATTTTATATATTACTGCTTGCAACAGACTACAATGGTAAACATTTACATTGTTCAGGAGACGTTGAAATACTGTCAGTGAAGGAAAAAAGAATAAGAAGGATAGAAAAACAGGTTATGCCGAAATTGAAAGTAGCATGAGATAATTTTGTCACCGTTATAACTACGCTTCGAACCTTTGTACAGCTATCGCGAAATAAGGCGGTCACAAGTTGTCTGCCACATGGGCAGAGTGTGACGTCATTGTCCCAGTACAATGACAGCACAAAACACACTACCCACAATGCAATGTGTTCACTAGTTCCACACAGTAAAATGTCTGCAGCACGAAAATCAAAATATCCACGTACTGCTGGACTTGTACAAGAATTTGGGAGGGAATATTTTACTTTAAATGGTCACAGCATTGAATGTAACAACGTTTGTGCGTCCACTGTGTCTGGCTTCCTCTGTGTTGTGATCATGTGACAGACTGACCGGCTCCCTCTTGTTATAGCCCAAACTCCGCAACCTTTCGTTCTCTGTATGAAGGCTCGTTCCCTAGTTATAATAGTGTATTATACAGCGAGAATATAATGGCAGTAGTTAAGATACCAGTATATTTTATGAAACGAGCGGTACGGGTTTTACGAGAGGGGTTCAGAAATGATTTACAATTGTATTATTTAAAAAAAATTGGGTAGCAGATGGGAATGAGCAACCCTGCCCAGGTTCTTCCTGGCTACGTAGAGAAATTTAAAAAAATTGTGTGGTTCGAAAATTCATAATAACGGAGTCAGCCACTATCAGAACCACACCCCTGCTATAGAGGTCACAGCTTATTGGGATACCCTAGTGGTGATATTCCATCTGTTAGGGTGCATTAGTACCACCAACTGCTCGTAAAATATCACCATGGTAAAGCTACGGCTATAGTTGGTGTTATTGCGTCTGTTATGTTGCCACAGAAACCCTTGTTTTTGAACCCGTTGCAGAGAGCCAACCAATATTATGTTTATATACCGTATGAATTAATTAATCTGTGGACGCCATTGTATTGCTCCTGTGTGCGTGATCTTCTTTTGAATTGTTTTAGAGCATTATATGCAGTTATAGTTACTGCTTGTGTTTGCTAAACAGTAGTGCATTAAATATATGGATATTACCATATTTAGCGTTTGGAAGTGATTTTATCCAAAAGTGTTATTGCAGAACAACATTTGTCGTTTAAAAGCGTGTTACTTTAACCCTGGGTTATATGAGGTTAGAAATAATACTTTTACTGTGTACATTGGTAGTACTGGTTTTTGGTGTACTTTCGTCTGCAGTTTAGTGTAATGTCGGCCATATTGAATTGTTGGGAACTGCCGATAAGCCGTTTCTATTATAAGCACGGCTACAGACGTTAGCGGGGTTAAGTGGCCGGAGTGGAAAGAAGTTTTGGAGCTGACCTGTTGCATGTGAACTCTTTGTTGATATAGTTGAGCGAAGCTTTACCCCATGTTTTGAGCTCATGCCCACTAGAGGACTTAAGGGACCCTGGGACTGAAAAATGACTGAAAAAATGATCAAATTGACGATTTTTAGGTTTATGCATATAAATGCCATTGAACTTGTTAGATTCCAACATTTTTCATGGTCTAGCGCAGTCTTTGTTTTCTGATTAAATTTTTGGTAGTATTGAACAAAATATGAGCCAAAAAAGGCTCAAAAAGAACCAATTCCAGCGGAAAGGAGTGGAGAAATGTCACCTCAGCGCAAGGGAAATGCGA